>CM064540.1:28496673-28512479 GCA_032716605.1 Paralithodes platypus
AGATTGTAAGTTTGTGGAAAGCAATTCGAGGGAAGTGAATTCCAAAGAGTAGTAGCTCTGGGGATAAATTAATTCTGATAAGCAGAAGTTCTGCATTGTGGGGGAGAAAGTGTAAATTCATGGGCGCTCTCAGCTGCCCTAGTTCTACGGGGAAAGATGTGGAGAGGCGGCACAATTGAAGCGAGATAGATAGATAGATAGATAAATAGATAGATAGATAGAGAGATATATAGATAGAGAGAAATATAGATAGATAGATAGATAGAGAGAGATATAGATAGATATAGATATAGATATAGATAGATAGATATAAATAGATAGATAGATATTTCACAAATACACGTGAGCTACTAAATGTTGTTATACTCGGCACTGTCAGTCAGGATGATTGTCCATGCTTTAACCAACTCTACCACGGCGTGATAAAGGATACTTAACCTATTCCTATTTATATTAAAGAGGAGTGATATCCTACTTGGAGATTGTATTTAATGTCATACACAAGTCGTAGGATCCTTATTTTAGGATAACATACTGGGATTTTTACAAGTATCCCCACAATCATAACGATATTCACAATCAATACAACAACAATTATCACCACCACTACAATAACTACAATCACCACCACCACCACTACAATAACTACAGTCACCACCACCACTACAATAACTACAATCACCACCACCACTACAATAACTAGTCACAACAACAATTATCACCACCACTACAATAACTACAATCACCACCACCACTACAATAACTACAGTCACAACAACAATTATCACCACCACTACAATAACTACAATCACCACCACCACTACAATAACTAGTCACAACAACAATTATCACCACCACTACAATAACTACAATCACCACCACCACTACAATAACTACAGTCACAACAATAATTATCACCACCACTACAATTACTACAATCACCACCACCATCATCATTATCACCACCACTACAATAACTCCAATCACCACCACCACTACAATAACTACAGTCACAACAACAATTATCACTGCCACTACAATAACTACAATCACCATCACCACTACAATAACTACAATCACAACAACAATTATCACCACCACTACAATAACTACAATCACCACCACCACTACAATAACTACAGTCACAACAACAATTATCACCACCACTACAATAACTACAATCACCACCACCACTACAATAACTACAGTCACAACAACAATTATCACCACCACTACAATAACTACAATCACCACCACCATCATCATTATCACCACCACTACAATAACTACAATCACCACCACCACCATCATTATCACCGCCACTACAATAACTACAATCACCACCACCACTACAATAACTACAATCACCACCACCACTACAATAACTAGTCACAACCACAATTATCACCACCACTACAATAACTACAGTCACAACAACAATTATCACCACCACTACAATAACTACAATCACCACCACCACTACAATAACTACAGTCACAACAACAATTATCACCACCACTACAATAACTACAATCACCACCACCACTACAATAACTACAATCACAACAACAATTATCACCACCACTACAATAACTACAATCACCACCACCACTACAATAACTGCAATCACCACCACCACTACAATAACTACAATCACCACCACAACTACAATAACTGCAATCACCACCACCACTACAATAACTACAGTCACAACAACAATTATCACCACCACTACAATAACTACAATCACCACCACCACTACAATAACTACAATCACAACAACAATTATCACCACCACTACAATAACTACAATCACCACCACCACTACAATAACTGCAATCACCACCACCACTACAATAACTACAATCACCACCACCACTACAATAACTACAATCACAACAACAATTATCACCACCACTACAATAACTACAATCACCACCACCACTACAATAACTAGTCACAACAACAATTATCACCACCACTACAATAACTACAATAACTACAATCACCACCACCACTACAATAACTACAGTCACAACAACAATTATCACCACCACTACAATAACTACAATCACCACCACTACAATAACTACAATCACCACCACCACCATCATCACCACCACAACCACCATTATCACCACCACTACAATAACTACAATCACCACCACAACCATCATCATCACCACCACAACCACCATTATCACCACCACTACAATAACTACAATCACCACCACCACCATCATCATCACCACCGCAACCACCATTATCACCACCACTACAACCACCATTATCACCACCACTACAATAACTACAATCACCATCATCACCACCACAACCACCATTATCACCACCACAACAATAACTACAATCACCACCACAACCATCATCACCACTACAACCACCATTATAACTACCACTACAATAACTACAATCACCATCATCACCACCACAACCACCATTATCACCACCACAACAATAACTACAATCACCACCACCATCATCATCACCACCACAACCACCATTATCACCACCACAACAATAACTACAATCACCACCACAACCACCATTATCACCACCACTACAATAACTACAATCACCACCACCACCACCATTATCACCACCACTACAATAACTACTCACCACCACAACCACCATTATCACCACCAGTAAAATCACCACCACAACCATCATCATCACCACCACAACCACCATTATCACCATCACTACAATAACTATAATCACCACCACAACCACCATTATCACCACCAATATAATCACCACAATCACCACCACAATCACCACCAGAACAATCACCACAATCACCACCACCACCACCACAATCACCGCCATTATCTTTTCAATTTGCCTGGTCGGTGTGTTGATGGCTTAGTGAGATTATCATAATGATGGTGAGAGAGAGGAGAATGGGTACTAGGTAGGTAGATGGGTTAGAAGTGGTGGTGGTGTAGGGAATGCCATATTGGAAGATAGATAGATATATACAGTAGAGAGAGAGAGAGAGAGAGAGAGAGAGAGGAGAATGGGTAGTAGGTAGGTAGGTGGGTTAGAAGTGGTGGTGGTGTAGGGAATGCCATATTGGAAGATAGATAGATATATACAGTAGAGAGAGAGAGAGAGAGAGAGAGAGAGAGAGAGGAGAATGGGTAGTAGGTAGGTAGGTGGGTTAGAAGTGGTGGTGGTGTAGGGAATGCCATATTGGAAGATAGATAGATATATACAGTAGAGAGAGAGAGAGCTACATAGAGCTACATAGATACACAGACCACACAGACCTCAAGGTCCTTACTAGGCAGTCTGGCCTTACAAACTATATATGAGAGAGAGAGAGAGAGAGAGAGAGAGAGAGAGAGAGAGAGAGAGAGAGAGAGAGAGGAGAATGGGTAGTAGATAGGTAGGTGGGTTAGAAGTGGTGGTGGTGTAGGGAATGCCATATTGGAAGATAGATAGATATATACAGTAGAGAGAGAGAGAGAGAGAGAGAGAGAGAGAGAGAGAGAGAGAGGAGAATTGGTAGTAGGTAGGTAGGTGGGTTAGAAGTGGTGGTGGTGTAGGGAATGCCATATTGGAAGGTAGATAGCTATATACAGTAGAGAGAGAGAGAGAGGTGTTCTTGGAGGGGGGTTAGCAGTGGTGGTGTAGGGAAGGCCATATTGGAAGGCAAATGGCTGCTGTCACCAGGCTGGAATATATGGGAATATATGGTGTTGAATAGTAATATCTGATGCTTGTAAAATAAAATGTATGAACAATATTAAATAAAAAAAAATAAAAAAAAATAAAAAAAAAAATATATATATGAGAGGGAATTCAACACATCTACCCTTCCTTCTCTCTCTCCTCCCCCCCCCCCCCCCTCCACTCCCCTCTCTCTCTCTCACTCTTTCCCCCTCTCCCTTTCATTCACCCCCTCCTCTCTCTCTCTCTCTCTCTCTCTCTCTCTCTCTCTCTCTCTCTCCTTCTCCCCCCCTCCTTCTCCCCCCCCCCTCTCTCTCTCTCTCTCAGAACAATAGGCCTGACAATTAATTACGCTCATAATATAGGTAAAGTGAGGCACAAGCTGATACAAAGCCTGGGTGGAGAGATTATCGGCTGGGAGAGAGGGATAGATAGATAGATAAAGAGAGAGAGAGAGAGATAGATAGATATATATAGATATATATATATAGAGAGAGAGAGAGAGAGAGAGAGAGAGAGAGAGAGAGAGAGAGAGATAGAACATAAGAAAATTGGAGTCTGCAAAAAGCCGATCGGCCCACACAAGGCAGATCCCTGTCATACCCAACCCCAATTTCAAGGCCCAATTATAGGCCCAACTCACTAATACCTTGAGTACTGACCCCACCAAAGCGATCAGAGATTAACACAAGATTACGGGGGTCTGCTGAGCGCCGATTGGCCCACACCCGACAGATAGATAGATAGATATAGATAGAAATAGATGGATAGATAGATAGTTACACAGAATTACACAGATACTCAGACTACACGGATCTTGCGGTCCCTACTAGGTGGGCCGACCTTAATACTACAAGACAGGGACAGTTTATAGTAGAAGAATAGGACAGCAAAGTAGAAGGCTCTGTCCCCACCCTCCAGCTATAATACCGTACCGGAAAACAGGATGAAGTGTAACCTTATGGGTCAGGATATGCCCACAAGGACAGTTTTTATAGAGTATGGACAGAAATACATTAGTTTGAAACGGAAATTACATTTACCTACTGATTACTTCATATTAATCCAATCTCCATCAGATGATCGTACAGTCTCTTCTTAAACGTATCGTAGAGTGAAAGAGATAGAGAGAGAGAGTGTGTGTGTGTGTGTGTGTGTGTGTGTGTGTGTGTGTGAGAGAGAGAGGGAGAGAAAATAATGAATGAACGAAGACAGAAATAACAACCCCGTAAAACCAAGTCAAACAACAAAGAGTGTCATAAAAAGAGGGGGAAGGAAAGCAATACTGGGAAAATGGGGGGAGGGGGGGTGTCATAACAGGGGGAAGGAAAGCAATACTGGGAAAATGGGGGGAGGGGGGGTGTGTCATAACCGGGGGAAGGAAAGCAATACTGGGAAAATGGGGGGAGGGGGGGGGGGTGTCATAACCGGGGGAAGGAAAGCAATACTGGGAAAATGGGGGGAGGGGGGGGTGTCATAACAGGGGAAGGAAAGCAATACTGGGAAAATGGGGGAAGGGGGGGGGTGTCATAACAGGGGGAAGGAAAGCAATACTGGGAAATGAGGGGGGGAGAGAGAGGGGGGGTAGGGGTGTCATAAAAGGAGGGAGGAAAGCAATGCTGTAAAAATGGGGTGGTGGGGGTGTCTTAAAGCGGGGAGGAAGGAGAGGGATGGGAGGGAGAAGGAGGGGGGGGGGGGGTAAGAGGGAGAAATAAAACCAGGAGGGAGGAATAAAGGGGAGGGGTAGGTTATTGATGGAGAGGATAATATAAACGTAGTAAAGGAAAACACAACAAACAATGCCAAATAAAATTTGAAAGATTATTACGACAGAAAGTAAGAGAATACAGTGGAAGGAGGAGAACAAATACGAAAACGAAAATCGAATCAAATGGCGTGGTATGAATATTGAGAGGAAGGGATGGAGAAGGGAAGTAGAAGGGAAATGACAAATAGAAGAAGGCAGATGAAGGGATAAACATTAACCCACGGAATGCCATGCCGGTATTTAATTGACCCTGTGTCTCTCCCAGTGCCAGCCAATTTATCATTTAATCTATCATGTTGATGAAAAAGGAAAGATAGAGGTAAAAATAGCACTCACTTAGTCCATTTTCGCCCATATATATGTAGACAATGTCGTATTTAGGAGGTTGAAATCACCTACCTATGTTCACCTATGTATAGTTCGCCAATCTTGCTAGTGGCACCAAGGAGTGCACTGCCCTTTGTTGTTGTTTGAGAATTGGTGCAGCCGACTATTCGAAGGGGCGGAGCGTTCCCCCTGCGAAGATGGGCTCGTCTGGCACTTTTTGTAGTTCGACATCGAGAGCTCTCTTGAAGCTGTCTAACGAGACGCTTTTCATGTCTCTTATTCGCCGCGGAAGTTTGTTGAAGAGACGTGCTCCTCTATGTGATAACCAGCCCTCTCGCAGAGAGCCCATAGCACCCCGATTTTTCATCTTGGTGATATCGCATTGGTTATAATATTATGCCCCACAACAGTGGTACTATCCCTAGGACGGCCATGGAACTCAACTCTTTCCTCTCTATCCATCTATCCTCCTATGGTTGCATCCAAGGAGGATAGAAGTAAAGAGCTGAAAGAGTGACGTAACATAGTCATTTCCGCGCGTGTCCGATTTGGTGGCACCACATTCGTGAGCCATACAACCAAAACACCTCAGTGATTACTCATTATTAGATACTCCTAATATCTGAGCGCATGGCTTGTCTGCAGTGTTACCATAGTTATGGAAATATCTGCATAATGAGGAGGCATTAGATTAAAGAGAGATCTAATTTGAGAGTGAATAAATATGGGTAAAAACACTTGTAAATTATTCAGAATAAAATCAATGTACAGTATATAATTATATAGAAGAGAGAAAGAAGTAATTATACGAACACAATATATAAAGTATTTATATATAATGCAAGTATAACTTCAAGCAACACAACAACAATACAAAGGTTATTTATAATATATATTATTAGTTACATTATAGGTAGATGTTAAATTGTAAAGCTGTATTAAAACTGGACATTTTGACTTTATCATCCTTTCTTAAAAAATCCTTGGTTGCATCCCTGATTTCTCTAACCTGCATCGCTACTGTTTCGCTGTTTCATCTCACAATCTCAGACACCTCTCCCTCTCAAAGGCCACCTATTGAGCTGTGTACTCCTCTAGGAACCGTGTACTCACTATAGTCTATTTTTTTTCAACTGACGGTAAATTGCAAAGTTCCCATCAAGATTCCTCAGTCATTTTGAAGATTTTGCAGTGAAATATGGTGCTAATTATACAAACTTGGTCTTAGTATGGTGCGGAAACATAGTAATTTCATGTTTTTCCATTAAGGGACCCCACCTCGCTTTTTTACTCTTTCTCTCCCTCTCTCTTTGGCTTGTATCCATTCGGCCCCATTCATCCAACTGTTTTAAGACGTTTACCCCCATCCAGGTGTCAATATTGTCCTGCCGAGCGGTAGCGAGCCAGCATATATATATTTTTGTTTTGACAGCAAGCTAAATTTGTACATTTTTCGATAGAAAGATGTCTCCGGCGAAGCCAGATTTTTTCATACAATGCTGGCTCGCTATCGCTCGCCAGGAAGAAATCGACACCTGGATGGGGATAAACGTCTTCAAACAGTTGGCTGAATGGGGCCGAATGGATACAACCCAAAAAGAGAGGGAGAGAAAGAGAACAAAAGCGACGTGGGCTCCCTTAATACAGTCAATGCCAAAGAAGAAGATTATATAATGATGTTGAAGGCACCGTAGCAAAGGTGTTGCCCCCGACTTCATCGAGGTGAGGATAATAATAATAATAATAATAATAAAGATGGTTATTGATAATAGATAATCGTGAATACTACTACTGATACTTCAACTATTACCACTACCAACAAGAGAGAGAGAGAGAGAGAGAGAGAGAGAGAGAGAGAGAGAGAGAGAGGAGAATGAAAACTATATTGGAAAGATAGCGAGAGAACAAAACATATATTGAAGGTTGGTTGGTTAGAGGGGCATATAACTCCTCCAGCTTTCATCGAGTGAACTATAATAAATGTTTTGATAGGAGGAACAGACTGGTGTGAGAGAGAGAGAGAGAGAGAGAGAGAGAGAGAGAGAGAGAGAGAGAGAGAGAGAGAGAGAGAGAGAGCAAGCGAGAAGGGGGAGGGAATACAAACTTTATTGAAATAAATTACGAAGGGTGGAGGGTTTTATAACTCGTCCACCCTTCAACGAGTGACCAATAACATGTATTGATGGGATAAACAGACGAGAGAGAGAGAGAGAGAGAGAGAGAGAGAGAGAGAGAGAGAGGGAAGGGGCGCTATAAGATGCAGGGAGGAGGGAGAGCGAGGGGTAATAAGATAGATGGAGGGAATAATAATAGCTGAGGGGAGGGGGGGAGGAAGGGAGGGAGAGAAAGTTATCGGAGGGAGATTACCAGTGTTGGGGGAGAGATAGAACACCTTACGTGTAAACATATAATCATCACCTTCTGTACCGGACACGTCTTTTTCATTATATTCTAGTGTGTGTGTGTGTGGATATATATATTGAAAAGGATAGCCCCTCGTTCAGAAAAGACAGAAATGAGCAAGACAAAAATTGGAACATGGTATAGCTGAGGTATTGGGGCTCTCTCTCTCTCTCTCTCTCTCTCTCTCTCTCTCTCTCTCTCTCTCTCTCTCTCTCTCTCTCTCTCTCTCTCTCTCTCTCTCTCTCTCTGTGTGTGGTGAATGTGTTTCAGTATTTATATATTCTGTAAAACTTGGAGATATTCCGGATTAACTGTGGCTCGTGGCTCTAAGCTCTAAGGAGTACAAAGGAGTACAAAGGAAATCAAGCAACAACAGATCTAGTGACCCTTCTAGGAGGCTTGTCCTCCAAACGGTACCGACGCCTTAAAACTCAAGACTCTCATTCTTCATATGTTTCTGCCCGGAATCAAGCCAAATCTGTTCTTCGACTTGCCAAACACTCTTTCATCAATAATAAATGCACTGAACTATCCAACTCTAGCTCTTCCCAAGCTTTCTGGCATCTAGCCAAAAACCTCTCCAACAATTTCTCTTCCTCGTCTTTCCCTCCCCTTTCCCACTCTGATGGCACAACCATCACTTCTTCCTCTGACAAAGCTAAACTCTTCGCTCAAACTTTTGCTAGAAACTCCACCTTGGATGATTCCGGTGCTATTCCTCCCTCTCCGCCCTCCTCTCTCTTACTTATGCCTAATATCCTAATCTCTTCTAAAGATGTACTTTCTACCCTCTCTGGGCTTAACACTAATAAGGCGTACGGTCCGGACGGTGTTCCTCCTGTTGTTCTCAAAAACTGTGCTTCCGTGCGGACTCCCTGCCTAGGCAAACTCTTTCGTCTCTGTCTATCCTCTAACGTCTTCCCTTCATGCTGGAAGTTTGCTCACATTCAACCTGTCCCAAAGAAGGGTGACCGCTCTCAACCCTCCAACTATCGTCCAATTGCTCTTATCTCTTGTCTTTCTAAAGTTTTTGAAACTATTCTAGCTTCCAAATTTCTTAAGCATTTCTCTTCTCATAATCTGCTCTCAGATCGCCAGTATGGCTTCCTTAAGGGTCGCTCTACTGGTGATCTTCTTTCATATCTTACTAACTCTTGGTCATCCTCCTTTCGGGACTTCGGTGAGACTTTTTCTATTGCACTAGACATATCGAAAGCCTTCGATAGAGTCTGGCATAAATCTTTAATTTCTAAACTACCCTCCTTCGGTTTCTATCTCTCCATCTGTGCCTTTGTCTCTAATTTCCTTTCCGGCCGTTCCATAGCCGCGGTTGTGGACGGCCATTGTTCACTTCCTCACTCTATAAACTCCGGTGTTCCTCAGGGCTCTGTCCTATCTCCTATTCTCTTTCTAATTTTTATAAATGATCTCCTTAACTGTACCTTAATTCCCATCCATTCATACGCAGACGACTCAACCTTGCACTACTCCATTAGTTTTTCAGAACGCCCCAGCCAGCAATCCCTCAACGACAAACGTAATGAAGCCATAGAACTCTTAAATTCTGATCTAAATACTATTTCCAATTGGGGCAGAGAAAACCTTGTTAACTTTAATGCTTCCAAAACCCAATTTCTCCATCTATCTACCCGTCAGGATCTCCCAGCGGACTATCCCTTATTCTTCAACAATACAAAAATCAACCCTTCATCTTCTCTCAATATTCTTGGTGTCTCTTTTTCTTCTGCGCTCATTTGGAAGGACCATATTACCAGTCTTGCTAAGGCAGCATCCCAGAAGCTGGGTGTGCTCAACCGCCTTAGGGGGTTCTTTTCCCCTGCACAGCTTCTTGCTCTGTACAGGGGCATAGTGCGCCCTTGTATTGAGTATTGTTCACATGTGTTGGGAGGTTCCTCTCACACTGCTCTCCTAGACAAAGTTGAAAGGAAGGCCTTTCGTATCATTAACTCCCGTCCACTCACCAACTCTCTGCAATCTCGCTCTCTCCGCCGCAATGTTGCATCTCTCTCGCTATTCTATCGCTACTATAATAATCAGTGTTCCTCAGAGCTATCCCAGTGCATACCACCTCCTTTACGTAGGGCAAGTGGTACCCGTCTTGCAACTCAATCCCACCCCTACTCTGTGCAACTCTCCAACCCAAGAGTGAAACGTTACTCTCAAACTTTCTTCTACTCAACATCTGAGCTCTGGAACTCTCTCCCAGAATCGGTCTTTCCCTCTTCCTATGACTTAAATTGCTTCAAACTCCGTGTGTCCAGGCATTTTGGCTCGAACGTCCCTTGATTTTGGCCCTGTCACTCTTTCAACTATGGGGGAGGCACTCGCTATAGGCAGTTATGCCTTTTGCCTCCCTCAATCACATAGAAAAAAAAAAAAAAAAAAATCTGTGTCCATTGATAATTATGATTGATGTGTAACTTATAATATTGATGTGTAACTTATAATATTGATGTGTAACTTATAATATTGATGTGTAACTTATAATATTGATGTGTAACTTATAATATTGAAGTTATTTGTGTACCAGTTGAATATCTATAGTTCCCGTTGTTTCCTTAGGTGGAAAAACGGAACTACTATAAAGCACGTTCAATTATAACATCGCATAACAATATATATAACACTAGCAGGGGTACCCGCCGTTAGTTTGGCGATTTTAACACCTTTCGTCCCATTTCGTTGTAAATTTTAAGACCTTTCGTGCCATTTAGGTGTCGATTATTTCATGGCGAGTGATAGCGAGCCTGCAATTTTAAGAGGAATCGGCCTTCGGCCGGGAAATTTTTCTACTGAAAAATGTACAAATTTATCTTGAAGGGGGGTCTAGGGGGTGTTTTTCTAAGCTTGTTGGAGGTCTAGGGAGGAAACTAAAAAAATATATGAATAAATGAATTAATAGACCAAACAAACTGCTAGCCTCCCCTTAATTCATTTATTCCTATATATCTTAGTTTCCTCGCTAGACCTCCATCAAAATTAGAAAAAAAAACCTAGACCCCCCTTCAAGATAAATGTGTACATTTTTCGGTAGAAAAATGTCCCAGCCGAAGGCCGATTCCTCTTAAAATTGCAGGCTCGCTCTCGCTCGCCAGGAAATAATCGACACCTAAATGGTATGAAAGGTCTTAAAATTGACAACGAAATGGGGCGAATGGTGTTAAAATCGCCAAACTAATGGGCCGAATGTCTTATAATCTCAAAACTAGTGGGGCTAAACATTAGGGAGAAGGGGGTCCAGAAAAACGGTCTGCCTCCCCTTAGTGGTGGGATAAATTTAACACTGGTAAAACTTGAAGTAGGTTCTTAGTGTAGGAGAGAGAGAGTTGGGTACCCATGATAGAGGGTATTTCAGGCAGGCGTCTCTCTCTCCATCTACTTGTAAACAAAGACCCCTAGCGGGATTTTATTTATTTTAATTTTTTTCTATATTCCAACTTACTTCCTCTCGGGCATAGGCTGAGAGCCTTAACATTCACCGCTTTACAATGAACAGTGAAGCCCGTGAGGTCTTGTTCCAGTCTAGGGAGTGAGACATGTGAAGCACGTAGAGTACAACGAGCACCTGCCATCTTGCCTTCACATGAAGCAAGGTGCTCACTCATGGCCCGAAACGACCCCATCTCTGAAGCCACCTCGTTCCCGTGCTTCACTGTCTCACCCCCTACACTCGGACTCTCACACTTACACACACACAACGCCACCTGTTGAGCAGATAACTCACCAGGCATTGCACCCCTATAGCATATTTTGAATATGGGAATATTCATAGTGCTATTTAATCAGGGAACAATGAGGGTATTTTATTGACGTTTCGGTGGGCTTGTGGTAATGCACTGATACTAGGTACAGCACAAATTCCATCCCAATAATATCTTCCCATTGATACATCGGGATTTGAACCCGGGACCTTTGGATTACCAGGCCAGTGGCAAGACCACTCCACCACATCACTCATAATTGCCATATTGTCTTATATGATACAATTCTTATAAGTGAGTGCCTGTAAATACTATGGTACTTATTAACCCCTTGAAGCTCTGACGCGTTTTAGCAGATTATTTTGGCTATCATTAGACGATTGTATATAGCTTAGGAAGAATCTGTGGGTATTAAATGGGTAAAGGCTATCTCAATCATCCCTTTGACTTCCATATACCCTTCCTAATCTGAATAAAATCGTCTAATAATTACCAGAAAGCAGAAAAGAAATGCGTCTTGGATCTTGAAAGGGTTAATTATAAAGAGGTGTTACATATAGATACTGATGCAGGATAGATACATGATAGATATTATTTATCATATACATACAGTAGACGGAAGCCATCTTATGTGGAACAAAACGCAAACTGAAAGACATTGTGGGCTTCTCGGTCAACTGTAATGATATTCCTATAACAACAGTGTCACAAGTTAAATATCTCGGACTAAAACTGGATGCGAGTTTGCCAGGTGAAACAATTTTGGAATCTATCCTGAGTAAGTGTAGAGCACGTATAAAATACCTGTATAGACCGGTGGGATGCTTGCCCGCGGCGACCAAAAAGACCCTCTGCCAAGCGCTTGTTCAATGTCATTTTGACTATTCTGTGTCATCCTGGTACTCTGCATCATCTAAATCAGCACAGCACAAACTTCAGGTTATTCAAAATAAAATGGTTAGGTTCATGCTGAACCTAGGACCCAGATCACATGTTGGCCAGGAACAACTTCAGTCACTAGGTATGCTCAATGTCTCTGACAGGGCCAAACAAATCCGGCTCACTAATGCCTTCAAAATTTGCTATCACAGAGCTCCAGAGTATCTAAAGAATGATTTTGTTAAAGCAAATGAGAGGAGTGGACATAATACAAGAAACAGGATGTTTAATTTTAAGGTCCCGAGAATCCAAGGACAGGGTAAGCAAACATTCTTCATCACTGCCATCAAAGACTGGAACGACCTATCCCAGTCAGTCCGTGAAAAGAGAACACTGTATTCCTTCAGACGTGGCCTGAAGGAACACCTGAACCGGACAGCTGCGAGAAGGGAGCACCAAGCTTATGTCTACTACTAAATACGACATAAGAGATAGACAAACCAAACTGAAATTATTACTGATTACGGATTACTGATATTTACTATAGGATGTAAGGTATCTTAAAATAACCCCCTAGAAATACTTTCTCTAAAGTATCTATTTCTTTATCCTCCCCATTTCCCCAGCTAACCTAATCCCACAAGGACCCCAATGGAAATACGCCTAACGGCCTTATTGGGCTATCCTTAGTTGGAATTATGCAAGGCTGGTACATGTCATATTTGTAACATACTATGTGGCACCAACTCTGTAAATTGCTAACTGAATAAATATTATTATTATTATTATTATTATTATTATTATACATGATAGATATTATTTATCATATACATACAGTTACCATTAGACGATTTTCTACCTCTAGGACTCAAAAAGGTAACTACGATCTTAATAAACCCTCTGAATAACAAGGTCCTTCTTAAACTGCATAAACCCGCCTTTTTTGCCAGAATCAAGGGTAAGAAGGCGTCCTCGTTCTGAATGTGTTACATAATCACACCATAATTAAGCTCCAGACGTCGGATGTGATAGTGTTAATCCAATAGGCCTACCTATTTAAATACAAAATCCTTAACTATACCCCACCAATATTGTACACATTGGATTGGGTTAGAAAATTCGTTGGGGATTATTTCCACGACATTTTCCTCAAAATAACTAAAGAGCGGAAACCAGGAAGTTTGCCTTAAATCCCGGTTATGGAGACGTGCCTGCCGACGTCCAAGCCACCTCTTAAGATTGACAAAAACATGTAGGTATGTTTTTGAATGATAATGTATAAAAGTACGGGAAGCGACGAAATAACCCACAATCACGTCGATAGAGTAATGCTGTCGGCCGGCCAAGATCATGTACATACCAAGGATATTTAAAACCCAGGTGACGATCCGTAGCGAGCGTAGATGGTGCGGCGTATACTCCCTAATAAAGTAACTGAATAGGGTGAGAATCACTGTATGTCCGCTAAACATATAGTCTCCGCAAGTCTGGACATCATTTATACTTAGTCCGGCCCCCAGCCAGATGTGGAGCGCCTCCCATACCGGACCGGACGAGAAGGGCGGACAGTGTAAGTTCAAGCTCGGTGGGGGCAGTCTGGTTACATACAGTGTCACGGAGCGGAGTAGGAGCACGGATGCGAATAGGGTGCAAAACCTTCGGACAATGATTGAGCCATGTTTATGAGTTATTATCAGACACAAAAAAGATAACGTATAAATGTTGATTATAACCTCACAACATTTAAAGGCCCAGGTTATTTCACTAATATTATCTAGGAGTATGTCAGGCAGAGGGGGGTAGGTATTTTCGAAAAAAACATCGATATGGACTAAGGCCATTGAAAATGATACAATGGCAGTGGAAACAAGGAGATATAAACCGGCTACCGCGGTCTTCATATACTCTGGTTTTAATTCTTTAAAATTTATCGAGCTACTAGCCATTATGTTATAGGATACTTAATGGCAAAATAAATCAATACAAATGTTTAAATATTTACTCTTGAGTTAATGATATTACAACTATATACTGCTATTATGTATGGAAATACTGTATCAACGTCTTACGCCTGTGCTGTATAGATGACGAATGATGGTGGCTGGCCCTGGGTTTTACCAGCTCACCCTAGCCTATCTTATCAACATCACGATCATTACGTTATAACCTATAGCCTCATACTTTAATGATTTGTAAATTGTAAACGTATTTACATATTAATTATATATATATTCCATTGAAGTATTTATCGAGCTATTCTAAAGTATATTTGAAATCAAAATGCTGGGATGAAAGGATTTTCGTAATATTATATTAGTTTCCCCTTAAACACCAATTTTCTTTGACGTTAAATTTAACAATTTTCTTTTTATACAAATTATAGCAATAACTATACTAGATTGCCCTCAACGACTTGCCCTCACACCCATATTTACAACCCTCTTTCATGAACAATGTTTCCGAGAGTGTTGGAGCTTGCTCAGAAGGTGATATGGTAAGTAAAGAAGAAAGAGCCAAATATATCGACGATCGGTAAGTACTTAAAACGTTATAAACACAGTGCAGAATAAGTGAGCAACAGTGTAGCTAGTGACCCCGAAGAAGGACTGAGAAAGAGAGAGAATATCACCTACGACGAACGCGTGAAGTCGCAGAGCCTCCTTGTGCAAAACGAAAGGGACAACCGACGCTGTTACCACGTGTTTCAGTCACGCATACTGACTATTATATTTATTTAACCCCTTTGTGAATCTATATTCATTATTATTACTCTTTGAGTTTAATCTTCTATCTTGTTGGATTAACGTAAAAGTTATTCATATATCAAATAGTAACTTAACCCTTTCAGACTCATATGACGCAGAGGTTGCCAGATTAGCAATAAGAAATAGAGTTATCTCACGCTTATAATTACCTCTCCAAAATTAGTTTTCTGCCCACAGCTAACTCAAAGACAACTGCAGAGGTTAAAGTAACTAAACTAAAGGTTTCTAAATACCCCTGATGGTTAC
>CM064540.1:28512579-28607579 GCA_032716605.1 Paralithodes platypus
CTGGGGCGGCAAAGTGCATACTACCCTGCTTCGCGCTGGCCAACAATGCCCCCCAAACTCACCAGTACCTGGCTTGCCTTTCACAGGCACCTCCCCTAGTGTCGCCACCAGCTGGACAGCCTTGGGTTCCTGGATAGCCTTCCATTTAGCACACTGAGGTTTAATATGACCCACTTGCTTGCAAAAATAACATCTCACTTCCGTAGAAGCTTGCTGATCGTCAGCCTTGGTATAATGTTGTGTCTTATTTGTGGTATCTTTGGGTGATAATGGGCGAGCTGATACTGTGGCTGCTTGGTGCACAGGTCGGTCCCTCCTGTCACCAATGCTCCCCAGGCACGTGCCATGCTGGGCTAGTGCAAAGTCATCAGCCCAAACTGCTGCTTCCCTTATTGATTTAAACCGCTTTTCTTTTAATTTTGTCCCAATGTCCTTTTCAACTATACTTGTAAACTGCTCCATCAGCCAAACCTCACATGCCACCTCTAAAGTATCAGGTGACTCTGAGTGCAGCCTCTTAGTTAGAGTATCGCGCAGGTACCTGGCACATTCCACATGCGAGTCCCCCTGCTGCTTCAGAGCCCCCCTGAAGGCCAACCTGTAAGCCTCAGGACGCAGATCGTAGGCTTTTAACACAGCCTCTTTAAGTACATCATACTCTAGCTCCTGTACTTCTAGGCGATCATATGCATCAAGAGCCTTGCCTTTTAAAACATTAGACACCAACATTGCCCAGCGTTGCCTCGGCCACTGATACTCGTGGGCCCTCTTCTCAAAACGCAAGAACCACTCCGTGACCTTGAGTTCATCGAAGGCCGGCACGAGTTTCAGCCGTCGAGAAAACAGCACCTCTTTTGCCTCCTCTTTAGATGTATGACCAGCAGTATTCCCTTGTCGTCTTTGCCAACTAGTTTCCAAGTTGGTCTTCTCCAAATCTACCTGTCTATCTCTCTCTCTCTATCTCTCTTCCATCTCCTCACTCCATCTCTCTATCTGCCTGTATTCTCTTCTCCTCCATCTCTCTCTTCCTCAACTCTATCCTCTCTGTTCCAACTCTATTCTCTTGAGCTGCAGCTCAACCTCTGGACTCCATCTCGGCCCTATCGGAGGAAATAGGGCGAAAGGGGGAACATTGTGCTGAGCAGCCACCGTATGAGTGGCAGTGAAATGCTGGGGTGTGGCCCACGACACATGGGGGGAAGAAGGAGGATACTGAGGATTGCTAGCATAACTTGAAACAAATGTACTGGCCATAGGGGCATGAACATAGCCCTATGAAAATGAAGGGGCCGTACTGATAGGGTTAAATGCTGACGGTGGAGGCGTGGTGGCAGGTGCTGTGGTAGTAGTAGGAGACTGCCTAAATACAGTATCACCTTGCTCTGGAGTTGTTGCTCCACTCCGGTCCCCAGTAGAATGATAACTAGCCTGACTGATAGGACGCTGTGGCACCTGCGGGATGGTGCCATCATCCACCTCACGAGTACTAGCTCCACAATCAGGACCACTAGGCTGCGCAGCCAACTTGCACACCTCTTGAACTAACTCTGCCTTAGACATACCACTGTACTTCCACCCATACATCTCCAACACACGTCTTAATTCCTCACTACTCCTGCTATCAACCTCTTCTTGACTAGGTTGGGTTCTAATAAACTGCCAAATGTCCTCCTTCCCCATGATACGAACAGGAATGTAATCAACATGCGACATCTTAGCAATAGTTGTGGACACGGGTTAATGAAATAGGAGTACTAGCCTATGTCCGTAGACTTTCAACTACAAGAAAAAATACTGAACAATCTAAATATTGCTTCACACCACAAGAACTCTATACTATCACACTATGCTGGCCTGAGGTCGCCACTGTTACGAGGGGAGCCGGGGCAACCAGATGCTCTAATAGCCTAGCTCACAGCACCGTACTACCCTGCAACAGACACGCTCTTAATATCTGACTCAAACACCAAGACACGCAGGTTCTCTAGGAAAAATGGTTATCTTCTAAATAAAGCAGTAACAAGGAGACACAAAAATATCTATTGTCCCCGAGTTTAGTCCACAGTGCGTGTAGTATGCAAGAGAACTTCTAAGGTTATTCTAAACTGCCCAATTATTACCTAACCATACCACTACTAGACTCCCAGAACAATCTATATCATGCCCAATCGCTCAGGAATTGAGAACTATACAGAGCAAAAAACCATGGAAAGTCCAGTGCATAAACCTCTGTGTCAAACCTATTATCCCTAGCCTATGTCCTAATAATACACCGAGTGGCTCGGCTCTCTTCTGCACAGCTCGGTGGTGGTGTTGTAAGGGGTAAACAACTATAAAGACTTAACCCTTACAACATCATCTGGGGTTAGCTCAATCCAACCGAGTGCAATGGGGACAACCTCACCTAGTAACAGGCTCCACCCCTAGTCCCTGACCTCACCGAATGTATTGCTGCTAAAACTAAACAAGGCACAAGGGTTGGTATCCTTGGGAAGTTGGAGGCTGGCTGCCACCCCCTAAAGGGTTGGATAAGACCCGAGTTAGAGGATGCTGTGTGGTGGAATAAGGCTTAGCCTACCATATCACACACCCAGCAACCTCAGTACTCAAAGGCCTAACAAAAACAGAGATAAACAGTCCAGCCACCCAATCCCCCCAGTGATATCAACCATGAATAATATGCACATCTAATAATGGTAAAATAATGCAGCAGAATAATGGAAAAGAACATGGAAGAACAGTGTGAAGCTTATAATCTATATTTGCCAGAGGAAGGAATGCAGTGTAAACGAAATAAACTCTAGTAATTAAACTACTAAGATTAAAACAAAAACAACATGGTTAAAGGTGGGGGCTCATGGGTTGAGATAAACATGGAATGATAATCGCCAAGCTGTACATAATTATCTTGCAAAATGCAATGGCACTGTACAAATTATTAACAATGGTATAAAGGATTTTGTGGATCGTCTATACCGGGCATGTGACGTCATAGTGACGTCACACCAGTATCCTTATCGTAGACTGGATGGTGGACTTTCACTCTTGTGACGTCACAAGCCCGGTATAGACGATCCACAAAATCCTTTATACCATTGTTAATAATTATTTCAGTGCCATTGCATTTTGCAAGATAATTATGTACACTTGGCGATTATCAGTCCATGTTTATCTCAACCCATGCGCCCCCACCTTTGAGGGGAGATTTCCACCTGGAGGATTTTTTTCTGAACTTCTTTCTCCCTCATGTTTAGCCCCATTGCTTGTGAGATTTAAAGACGCTTGCCCCATTAGTTTGGCGATTTTAAGAACCCTCGCCCCATTTCTGTAAATTTTAAGACCATTCGTGCCATTTAGGTGTCGATTTTTCCTGGCGAGCAATAGCGAGCCTGTAATTTAAAGGGAACCGGCCTTCGGCCTGGAAATTTTTCCACCGAAAAATGTACAAATTTATCTTGAAAGGGGTTCAAGGGGGAGTAATTTTAAGCTTGATGGAAGTCTAGGGAATCAACTAAAAACCTCCCCTTAATATGACTCCAGCCCTGCTCTGCTTCGATCTACTAAGAAACAAAATGGATAAATGGGTATTTAAGGTAAACAAAAGGAAGCAAGTTTAACCCTTTCACGCATTTATGACGCATAGGTTGCCAGATTAGCAATAAGAAATAGAGTTCTCTCACTCTTATAATTCCCTCTCCAAAATTAGTTTTCTGCCCACAGCTAACTCAAAGACAACTGCAGAGGTTGAGGTAATTAAACTAAAGGTTTCTAAATACCCCTGATGGTAACAAAGGCTTTAAAGTATCCCCAAGAGGCTCAAAATCGCGTCATATGTCGGAGAGGGTTAACAACACTAGACAGTGATGTTGTCATAGCGAGGGTCAGAACTGAAGTGAGCTCTCGCGGCCACGAGTTCCCACAGCCAAGCGAGGGAGGGAAAAAGGGGAGCGCCAGGCACCGCCAGAACATACAACCCCTAAGTGTCGGCGCACAACATAAGTCGAGTATAATAAATCTGGACTATCTGGCGGCGCGCGACATAGGTCGTGTGGCAATTTCAGCACGTAATGTTGCTGAGAGAGAGAGACAAGTGGTGGCAGGAGAGTAGCGAGCGTATGACTGCTCCAGACCACCGCGGCGAACCTACTGACACGAATCCCACCTCCTCCCTCCCTCTCTCACTCGCTACATACTGAATTGTATGGGGAAAGTGCCGAATTACATGCTTTTTGCACTCGCGTTGCGCGGTTGTTGCAAAAACACTAGCCGTCATAAAAGGATCGTTATGGTGTCATTGGAAAGCTCTGTTTATGCCCTTTCAGGGATAGATACTTGTTTTACGCTCTGGGTCTTATTTAGGCATGAAAATGATCACGTAAACAGCCCTATTTTGGTTAAAAACATCCCGCTGGGCGGTACATATAAATAAACCGCCTAGCCCGCTAATCTAGTGTTAACTAGGCAGCCTGGGCTCTCATTAACAACATTAAAGACAGAGACTTTTTAGCAGAGTATTCACTTCCCGGTTATGTAATGTTTGAGAAAAGCCGAATTAATAGAAATGGAGGTAGAGTTTAATTTTTTATCAAAGAAAGTCTTAACCCGACCCTCTTGTCAAAACCTCAAATTGTGAACGTCGACACATTCTTTGTGCTAATAAAGAATAATAAAGGTATAACAATAATACTTGCACTAATATACAGACCTCCAGCTCAATCAGTGCAAACTGACCGAGAAATTTATGAGCAAATTGCAGACTTAAGTAACTCGCATGATACCGTAATTTTTGGCGACTTGTGACCAAGTGGGGAGATAGTATTACTTCACACTCTGGACAAGACCTGTATACAAATTTGCAAGAGAGTTCGCTATATCAATTTGTTAGATCTCCAACCCGTGGAAATAATGTCCCTGACCTTGTACTTTCAACAAAAGAAGAATTGATAGAGAATTTGAATGTCGGTGATGAATTCAGTAACAGCGACCATCGTACGATAACTTTCAGTTTAAAGTTTACTAGTAACGAACCAAATAGCAGCATCGAGAAAGTCCCTAATTTCAAGCAAGTAAACTTTCGTAAACTTGGAGCAAAGTTTAAAGAAACTGACTGGAGCTTTTTAATTAACAATAACGACATAAATACATCTTGGGAATCATTCGCTAACACTTACCTAAAGCAGTGCAAGACTGCATACCATCGAAAATACGGCGTACAGGCCATAATGATAAGCCCAAATGGTGGAATAAAGATATTTCAATCTGTCTGCTTGCTAAAAAGTTTGCTAATAATAGATTAACCCTCCCGCATCCAGCAACTTAAACATCTAACTTATGGTAAGACATTCTCTAATTTGCCATGAAATACCAGGCTGGGCGAGTTTTCGAAGCCTTGTGTTTTTCTGTATTTTCATCCACCAGAATGCTGTTTATTGTGATGTATCATATGTCAATGGAAAGAGGAATATTTATAGTACATGATAAAACAACAAAAAATGTAAATAAATCGAAATATGAAAGTGTAAATGAGTCCGGAATACTATTATTTCCCATGCAATGGTCTTCACACCGTCCTATCTCTAAATTGTGAGTGATGACCATATATGTTTTTTGCTCAAATAATAGTATTTTTTCTCCTCTTTCCAAATCTGAAAACAGAAATGGTCTATCTTCAAAAGTTCTCAAGCAGTGACCAAAAACAACAAAAGTATGACTTTGCATGATATGGTTTATAACATTTGCAAATTATTTCGTTGCTACGATGTCTATGGTTCTCAATTTAGGCTGTATGAATACGGCAGATAATGCTGAAGAGAATACAAAAACTAGAAGTTCCTACGACAAATACTTTTTGCCCTATGAATATTTGAAATGAAGAGCCAAAATGCGAATATTTACGCTTCACTCGTCCCCGTTCCGCCGACGCTAGCCGGGTTCCGAGCTGTTCCCCACCTCGGCGTTGCTTTATTTGCTCGGATACGTATATAACTGTTTGTATTACCGTAATCAGAAAATTATGCTCTTTCTAATGGTGAAAACCAAAATAATATAGCGTAATTGGCTCGCGAGCTATGCGCAATTGTTTCCATGCACTGTTATTGTTATGTAAATATATGAGAATGTTTATACAGTTGTTTATCTCTGCCACAATATACAACACGTTTATATAATTTTCATTGCCAATAATTGTATAATGTTCATAGAACACATGTCAGTCATGAAGGTTGTCAATTTTACTTACCTGATAGGGCCACAACCCTTTCCAACGAGAAGGGTTGACACTGAAAAAACAAAACAAGAAAGCCAGGTTATCTTCAAGTAATAAATTCAAAAATAATTCTATTGTACACACAAATAAAGTAATATATAAATATATAATATATATATATATATATATATATATCTCGTATATATATATACAAGGTGTCAAACAAAATATAATGAATGGTAAAAAAAATGTGTGTATGTGTGTGTGGGTATATATATATATATATATATATATATATATATATATATATATATATATATATATATATATATATATATATATATATAACTATATATATAAATATACAAGGTGTCTAAATATATATATATATACAAGGTGTCAAACCACAGAAATATGCAGATTTCCAAGCCACGCTAAGAGGTACTGCATTTGACTCGTTATTTTTTTAGAGTGGTTTCCCCAGGAGGCCTATATCCACTTTGATGATGAAGGTGGGTGAATGAAGGTGGGTAAATGTAGGTGGGTGAATGTCGGTGGGTGAACGAGGGTGGGTGAATGAAGGTGGGTGAATGAAGGTGGGTGAATGAAGGTGGGTTAATGAATCCGGGTGAATGAAGAAGAGAAATGGAGAAGAGAAATGAATGAATGAATGATTGCACATGGCTCCTAACTATAGGACACCTGCATTGTGGCTATGGAAAATGTTGAAGCAGTTGTTGACGTCAATGCAGAGGGAAACCGTGCAAGTCATGCAGCGGAAGCTTGTGTTCATGCGAATGCCTTTCATTACTTTGCAGTAATAGCAACGGAGTCGCTTCTTGACCGGAATCCTCTGCCGAGTATGGTCCAAGGCCTTGTTCAACCGGACATGGTTCAGAACAATAGGACGGGGCCTTGGGACCAGTCCAGGTCGAGGCCTCCGGACTCGCACCGCTCGTGCTGCTTCCAGTACTGGTGGCGGTTGGTTGGCAGCTTCAAGAGCTGCTTCCCCATCGTCACCAGCAACAGCTGCATCAGGTGCTAGTACCACGGGGGGTTGAACCAGGACATAGTTTCCCTCCGGGGCAGCAGCATCAACAGCAGCATCATCTGGTTCTGGTGGTGGGGAGGGGACATCGAGACGTGGTGCCCTCTCAACGCCTCCACCAGGAGCAGCAACAGGAGAGGGTGGAGTGTTGTCAGGAGCAGCAGGGGCTGGGGAGTCTGGATGGTCGTCGTTGGACGACCCAGATGGTCCACCGGGTTGCCGTTGCCTGCGTGCATGCCTCTGTGGCTCACGCTGGTCAGGCGGCAGATCTTGTGCTCGGTGGACTGGCCTCCCCGACATAGGCCACTCTGCAGGGTTGAATTGCAGCAAGGAAGTACAGATGTGCTCCTGGAATTCGAGCAAGGTCATCTTCTTCCTTGGGTAGCACTTCCTGTACAGGACATGGGCGTTGAAGAGGGCCATTTGGATGAAGAAGAAGGTGATCTTCTTCGTCCACTTGACCGTCCTTCGCTGGATGGGGTAGTACTGGACCATCTGGTCGAAGTGATCCACCCCACCCATGTGTAAGTTGTAGTCTTCAACGCAAACAGGTTTGAAGATCTCCCTCTGTCCACGACGCCACATGCCCTATTGGTCCTCTTTGAAAGTGACAAGCTTCGGGATGGTCTCCTGGTTGTGGAAGGTGGACACCATGTTGATGATGCGTTTGTGTTGCCAAAGTAGGACCATGGTTAAGCCGTTGTTCATTGCTATTGTCGCATCGCGTTCAAGCTCTTTTGCTTTAGCAATGTCGCACAACCGCTTAGGAGCTCCTCGTACAAGGCGCAGGGTGCCACACACATAGATGTTGTGTGTGAGCATTTGCTGGCACAGGTCAACTGAGTTGTAATAGTTGTCCATCTACAGCTTGTACCCCTGGCCTCTGAAGGACTCCGTGAGACCCTCCACCGTCTCCTGGAGAGATCGACCCGGACCGGTGTAGACCCGAAAGTCCCACACATAGCCAGTCAATGCCTCTGCCAGGATGTACAGTTTGATACCGTACTTCGTCGGCTTCATTGGGTTGTAAACCTTGAATGAAAGGCGACCCTTCCATCCAAGGCTGCCTTCTTCAAGGGACAGCTTTTCGGCGGGGATGTATGCCAGCTTGAAGCCTTCAAGTAGGTGTTCCATCACCGTCCGAACCTTCATAAGCCTGTCCTTGTTCTGCCTGCAGACTGCCTTGTTGTTGAAAGCATGGAAATACTTCAACAAGGCTAGAAACATAGTCCTGCTCATCGTTCTCCGAAATACTGGGTATTCGTGAAGGACAGTTGAACGCCAGTAGTGACTCAGAGAAGGAATCTTGGTGATGCCCATGAGGAAGTACAGGCCAAGGAATTTGGCCATTTCCTCCTTACCAAACAGGTGCCAAAGAGCGGCTGCTCCGTCAACGAACTTGGCGTAAGCATTTGTCTCCAATACCAGGAATTGCAGCATCTCCCTTCTGAAGAAGAGCTGGAAGAACTGGAGAGGAGTCACCGGCTTTGGAACCTGCATGCCAAGGGTCCCTGTGAACAGATCAGGCTGGGGTTGAAGGAGTTGTTGGTCCAACCGGCATCACGATCGGGGGGCAGGATCGCGAGCATGGCCACGAACACGACCACCGCGAGGAACACCTCTGCAGCCCCTGGGCCTACCACCTGCCACCCTACGGGGCCCTGGCCTCTGGTGTGGCATAGGTGGTAGGTCGAGGGGTTGAGTGGGGGGGGGCTTCTGCATCAGATGATGCAGAAGCCGGTGAACCTGGTGCAGCACCAAGTGGTGAAAGGTGTGGAGTTGGTGAACCTGGTGCAGCTGCACCAGCTGGTGAAAGGTGTGGATCGAGCTGGTGAACCTGGTGCAGCTGTACCAGTTGGTGAACGGTGAAGAGGATGCCTTTGGGGAAGAAGCTCCTCGATTGCTGTTGGAGGATTCAACGCTGTGCGTGGCACCTCAGCAACAACCTGAGCACGCACTGCGGCTTCAGCAACCTCAGCACGCATTGCAGTTCGATGCTCAGGCAGAACAAATGCCGAGGGGGTCAACGGTGTGTCGCTGAAGGGGGACACTGCGGGGGTGACCGTTCCCATGACATGCGAAGGCGGGGTATTCAAAGTGCCCACAGCAAGTTGTGTAGCAAACAGGTGTGGGCTGCGGGCTGGTGATCCTGCTGGAAGCAAGGATGAGGCACCTCCACGCAAGGTGGATGGAAGAGGTGACGTGGGAAGTTGGGTGATGGTAGGAGGTAATCGGTGATGTTAGGGACTGGTAGAGATGTAGATGGGATGGGATGAGATGTAGATGGGATGGGATGAGATGTAGATGGGATGGATGGTGGTGGTGGTGGTGGTGGTGGATCCACTGAGGCTGGTTCAGCTGGTGGTGGTGGTGGTGGGTCGTCGGGCATTGCTGGGGCTGGTGGTGGTGGTGGTGGTTGGTCGTTTGGCGTTGCTGGGGCTGGTGGTGGATCGGCCGAGGCGTGGGCGTCGAGGCGGAGTCGTTTGGGCTGAGGTGAAGCCCAATCCTCATCTCTAGTCGACCACTCGTCCGACTCACTCTCGCTCGCCGTCTCGTCCGTCGTCAGGTCCAGCACCTCGTTTACTTCATCCTCCAGCTCTGAGTCCCGCAAACGTTTCTTGGTATCCCTGTTGTCCGACATGGCAGCTGGCGTATGGCGGCAGGCTGGCGTATGGCAGCAGGCAGTAGTTAGCTTACGATGCTGAAACCAAGAAAAGGAAATAAAGGAAAAACGTAATTAACGTTGATAGTTGTCATGACGCAAGTTCGCCATCACTGGATCCATATGACGTTGGTCTAGTTCACCATGACGTAGTCATAGTTTTGCATTATCCGATTCCAGATAACGTGAGTATAATGGATTTATGACGGTATAGTTCCGCATTTTGTAATTCAAATGGGGGAACACCATGACGTAGTCATAGTTTGGCATTATCCGATTCCAGATGACGTGAGTATAATGGATTCATGACGGTATAGTTCCGTATTTTGTAATTCAAATGGGGGAACACCATGACGTAGTCATAGTTTGGTATTAAAAGAATATATTTATACCTTGGGGCTCTTTGGCCAAACACCCTGGGGAACAAGTACAACACAACAGGGAAGGGGACAAGAAAACAAAATATATATATACGGTATATACCTGTACTGTATATATAAAATAAATAAAATCAAATAAATATAAATATATATAAAATAACAATATAAATACTCGATTATGGGCCTTGCCCTTGCTCTGGACCTAGGGGGTGGTCCCAGAGACACCCTGGGGAACAAGAACAACACAACAGGGGAACAACAAACAACAGGGAAGGGGACAAGAAAAAAAAATATATATATATACGGCATATACCTGTATATATAAAATAAATAAAATCAAATAAATAAAAATATATATAAAATAACAATAGAATTACTCGATTATGGGCCTTGCCCTTGCTGTGGACCTAGGGGGTGGTCCCAGAGACACCCTGGGGAACAGGAACAATAAAACAAATATATATATAAATAAAATATATAAATATATAATATATATAAATAACCCCCCCTGGGGGTTAGGGAATAGAATATGCCCCACGTGCCTTCTGCGTGTCGTAAGAGGCGACTAAAGAGGTTGGGTCGGTGGGCTTGCGACCCCCACCCGGAAAAAATATCTAAGCAAAGAAAAACGAACGAACAGCCTCGGATGCGGACGGAACCAACGTTGACGAACCACGACCGACTAAGGACATGCCTTCGGACATTCTGAGAATGGCTACGTGGAATGTTAGTGGCATGAATGATGGCACAAAAGAGAGAGAGGTTCTGGAAGTGTTAGTGAATGCCAGGCTGGATGTATGTGGAATGACAGAGACCAAATGGAAAGGTTCAGATGTGAGAGAGTGGAGTGTGGAATGGGTGTGTGTGCTGGAATGAGTGAAGGAACAGCGAGAGAAGGTGCATGTTTGTTTGTAAGTAGCAAATGGAAGGAATGTGTAAGAGAGTATGGGTCTGTGGGTTCAAGGATTGTGTGGGTGAGAATGAAAGTAGGAATACAAACGTGGGTGATTGTATGCGTGTATGCCCCGACAGAGGATATACTTGAAAGAAAGAAAGAGGAGTTCTGGATGAATGTGGAGGCGTGCCTGGAGAAGTTTGACAAGAACGAAATAATATTTCTGATTGGGGATATGAATGGTAAGGTGGGTGATAGGAAAGTTGAGGGAGTGGTGGGAGGGTGGGGGGTACCATCAGAGGTGAATGGGTATGGTAGTGCACTTGTGGACGTATGTGTGGGGAGGAGGCTGTGGATAGCCAACACCTTCTTCCGACACAGATCCACAGGTACACGTGGAAACGGATGCTGACGATGAAGGATAAGACAGTGGTGGAACGAAAGTCATTGATTGATTATGTATGTGTGGATGAACGAATGAAGAAATCTGTGATGGATGCTAGGGTGTATAGTGGTATTGGAGGGGGTCTGTCTGATCATTATGAAGTGGTAGCTAAGGTTAGGATACAAAAGAAGTGGGTGAGGAGAGCGGGAGGGAGGCGAGAGGAGGGTGGAATGGTGAGGAGGGTGGAGAGGTTGCAGGAGGAGGAAGTCAGGGAGGAGTACAGGAGAGCAGTGGAAAGACGACTAGGTGGGTTCGACCTGGAAGTTATGGAGGAAGTGGAGGAGATGAGCAAGGTGTTTAAGGATGAAATCTGTGCAGCATGTGAGGAGGTGTGTGGAGTGAGGAGAAGAGGGAGGGGAGTGAAAGGTACAGCATGGTGGACAGAAGAGGTAAGAATAGCTGTGGAAGAAAAGAAGAAAGCATATAGAGAGTGGTTGGGTAGTAGAGGGAATGAAGATTCCGAGAGACAGAAACGAGCGAGGTACGTGGAGAGTAAGAGGGTGGTGAAGAGAGTAGTGAAGGAAAGTAAGAGAAGAGTAGATGAGGAATTTGGAAGGTAGCTGAGTGTAAAATAGAGGAGGAGAAAGAAACTGTTCTGGAAAGAAGTCAAGAAAGTTAGGGAAGGTAGCAAGGGAAACAGTAAGGGTGTGAAAGATAAGAATGGGAGAATGCTAGCCGAGAAGCAAAAGAGTCGAAAGATGGAGGGAGTACTTCAGTGAGTTGCTAAATGAAAGGAATGAAGAGCCAGCAAACATAGCTGGATATGGTATGGGAGGGAGAAGAAGAGAAGTAGTGGAGGAGGAGGTGGGGATCAGGAGGTCAGAAGTGTGGGAAGCCATGAAAAGAGTGGAGTTGGGGAAAGCACCAGGAACAGATGGAGTGTGTGGGGAAATGTTGAGGTATGGTGGTGAGATAGTGATAGAATGGGTATGGAAAATGTGCAAACTAGCATGGGAGAAGGGGAGTGCACCCGATGACTGGAAGACTGGCATAATAGTCCCCCTATATAAGGGCAAAGGGGAAAGAGGAGTGTGTGGTAACCACCAAGGAATATGTCTTCTAAGCGTAGTAGGGAAGGTATACAGTAGGGTAGTGATTGAGAGAGTGAGAGTGAGAACGGAGAAATGGATAGGCGACGAGCAGGGAGGTTTTAGGAAGGGAAGAGGATGTGTAGATCAGATTTTTACCCTGAATTGTGTTGTGGAGAAATATCTGGAGAAGAAACAAAAGGTGTATGTTGCCTTGATGGACTTGGAGAAGGCCTATGACAGAGTGGATAGAGAAGGTTTGTGGAAAGTACTTAGAATATACGGAGTAGAGGGCAAGTTGCTGAAAGCAGTGAAGAGCATGTATAAGGGTGCAAAGGCGGCAGTATGTGTGGAGAGTGAGCAGAGCGAGTTCTTTGACCTGAATGTTGGTTTGAAACAGGGGTGTGTGATGTCCCCGTGGTTGTTTACTGTATATATGGATGGAGTTATGAAAGAAATACTATCAAGAGCAGTGGATGTTGGTGTATCGCTGAAAAGGGAGGGAATTGAGTGGAAGCTACCTATACTGCTGTTTGCGGATGATACAGTTCTGATGATTGATAATGAATGGGAGTTGCAGGGTCTGGTAAATGAGTTTGGAACAGTGTGCGAAAAACGGAATTTGAAGGTAAATACGGGGAAGAGCAAGGTTATGGTCTTCGAAAGGGGTGAAGTCACAGAGTGTGAGGTGAAGCTGAACGGTCAGGCTATGGAGATCGTCAACTCTTTTAAGTATCTGGGCAGTGTGTTGAGTAAAGATGGGACTATGGATGAAGAGGTGCGGGAGAGGGTACAACAGGGGAAGAGGGTTGTAGGAACGCTAAAAGCAGTAACAAGAAATAGGGTGGTCAGTATGGAAGTGAAGAAGTCCTTGCATGACAGTGTGGTAATCCCGACACTGACTTACGGAAGCGAAGCATGGACGTTGGTTGAGAGACTCAGACCAAGAGTGAGAGCAGTGGAAATGAGTTACTTAAGGAGTGCGTGCGGAGTTACATGGAGGGATAGACAGACTAATGAGGAAGTAAGAAGGAGGTGTGGTGTGGAGGTAGATGTGCTGGAAAGTGTGAAAAGGAACAACTTGAGATGGTTCGGCCATATGGAACGTATGGAAAGCGAGAGAATGACTAAGAGGGTGTACGAGAGCGAGGTGGAGGGACAGAGGGGGAGAGGTAGACCGAATATGAGGTAGAAGGATGGAGTGAGGAACTACATGAACGAAGGCGGTGCTGGTTGGGGGGAGGGGCGTCGACTGACTGGGGACAGAGGTGCATGGGGGCGGTTCGTTCGTGGCCACACCTTCGGGGATCACGGCGTCAGGCAATAGATAGATAGATAGATAAAAAAAAAAAATGAAATAAATAAAATAAATAAAAACTATAATAAATCCCAATAAATAAAAAATAACTATATAAATACTCGATTATGGGCCCTGCCCTTGCTGTGGACCTAGGGGGTGGTCTCATGGACACCCTGGGGAACAGGAACAATAAAAAATATATATATAAATGAAATAAAATTATAAATAAAATAAAATGATATAAATTAGAATAATTAAAATAAATAAAAACTATAATAAATCCCAATAAAAAAAAATAGGCCTATATATAAAATAAATATATATATATATATATATATATATATATATATATATATATATATATATATATATATATATATATATATATATATATAAAATAAAGATAGGCCTATGCCTAAACATATAAAATATCCCAACTCTGAGGAAAAGGTAAGGTCAAGGAGTGGGGACCCGCCGCGGGCAAGTAATTATGGGATTAGCTTAGGTACTTTACCCAGACATCTGTGGCTGTCCAAAGGATCACTGCTGTAGTGTAGTGTAGAGTGGTGCATAAAAGTCTTGTCTGTTCTTTGTCAGGCTACTTACCGTGAAAAATGTGTACTTACCGTGACATTTTTGTATAAAAAATTAGTTTATAATTATCCACACTTCACTGTCAGTTACTTCACTCAAATAAAACTGTGTATTCACTCATAAATTGCCCAAAATGGGCATAACAAATTGCCAAAAATGGGCAAAACACAACTATATTTTGTAATTACAGCTTTATTATACTTTGTAGGTAGTATTTATTGATAAATATATTGGTCTTTCAAGCGAAAATGAAGGTTTTAGGGCAATATATATACGACACACGTATAGCCTAGCTTACATTCGTAATCACAAACCTAACATAAGTTAGGAATGTGACTACGAATGCTTACTACACTAACCCTACGAATATGATATAAATAATATTATTCACAGTTCACAACATTTCCACTGGGTCCATTCTAGCCGCCTAAAAACCACATGGCTGGCTATGGAGAGGCGAACAACGAGGCACAAAGTCACAAATCACGCGTAATCACAAACCTAACATAAGTTAGGAATGTGACTACGAATGCTTACTACACTAACCCTACGAATATGATATAAATAATATTATTCACAGTTCACAACACTTCCACTGGGTCCATTCTAGCCGCCTAAAACACACATGGCTGGCTATGGAGAGGCGAACAACGAGGCACAAAGTCACAAATCACGAGTTATATACATAAATTATAAATACATAGCCACAAATTGATGATACACTGCCACTTGGTACATAATTAATCCAGATTTGCCCGCTTGAAACCCGCTGCATGGCGGGCAATGGAGGCGAGACGAGATTTAAAGGTCCGGGAGTACTACCTCACAGACTGGCGGCCGGCTCACAACTGATGAAACAAAGGCCCGCACTCCTCTCACAGGGATGCTAGGGGGTTGCCAGATATTTCATTTTGTAACTTACTGATGGCTAACTTACCAGCCAAAAACGCGTCAAAATCGCGTTATAAACTTATTTACCACAAATATTTCTAACTTAAGGATGGCATTATGACGCGATTGCGTCATACGACCACTCTTCGAGGGGTGGCGTTATGACGCGATCGCGTCGTAAATATGCGGGAGGGTTAATATCCTCACAAAATGACGAAGAACGGGTGACATATTGTAGAACTACGACACAAAGCCAAAAGGTTAATTAAGCTAAGTAAAAAGACCCTGGAGTTACATGTTGCGAATCAAAGTAAAACAAACCCAAAAGAATTCTATAGTTATATCAGAAAGAAGAGAGTAGTTACTTCAACTGTAGGACCGTTAGTCGATGAAAATGGAGAATATACCAAAGACGAAGTACAAATGAGTAATGCCCTCAATACCGTCTTTGCATCAGTTTTTACACCAGAAGACCTCATTGATATCCCTACAGCATCGCCGATTCAGATAGATAATTCGGATGTTCTAAGCAATATCACCGTTACAGAGAGAGAAGTATTGAATTGTTTAGATAAACCCAAGGTAAATAAAATGCCCGGACCTAATATAATCTCACCTAGAGTTCTAAAGGAAGCTAAGGATGAACTCTCCAAACCACTGACATTGCTATTCAATAAATCCTTGCAGTCTGGAACTATGCCTGATCAGTGGAAGCTAGCTAACGTAACACCGATTTTAAAAAAAGGCAGCAAATCCCTACCCAGTAACTATCGTCCAATTAGCTTAACCTCAGTTGTATGTAAAATGCTAGAAACGCTCATAAGAGACAGACTCGTAAATCACTTAGAGGAAAATAACATACTTAAAGATACTCAACACGGCTTTCGTAGCAAACGTTCCTGCTTAACAAATCTCTTAAACTTCTTCCACGACATCCTCAATCTCTATGATGAGAGTAAAGCTGTAGATATTATATACCTTGATTTTCAAAAGGCCTTTGACAAAGTTCCCCACAAACGTTTACTGCTAAAACTAAAAGCGCATGGAATACAAGACGGTGTGTTGAAATGGATAGAAAATTGGCTCTGCGACAGAGAGCAAAGAGTAGTCAAAAACGGTAAGGCATCTAAATGGACCAATGTGAGTAGCGGGGTACCCCAGGGATCGGTACTAGGACCAATTCTCTTTCTAATTTACATCAACGACATAGATGAGGGTCTCACCTGTACAATCTCAAAATTTGCTGACGATACAAAAATTGCAAATAGCGTACTGTCAAAAGAACAAGTTGACGATATGCAACACAATCTAGATAAGTTGTCACGTTGGGCCCAAATTTGGCAAATGAGTTTCAATGCGGATAAATGTAAAGTACTACATATCGGATACCAAAATGAGAAAGCAAACTATTCGACGTATGGCACTCAGCTCAAGAATGTAAACAGAGAAACTGATCTGGGAGTAACAATATCGAGTAACCTAAAACCGAGTCAACAATGTTCAGAGGTTGTTAAGAAAGCAAACAAAATAATTGGTTTTATAGGCAGGTCATTTGAGCATAAATCCAAAGAAGTAATTCTAACCCTTTACAATTCCTTAGTCCGCCCTCTTCTGGAATATTGCGTTCAATCCTGGTGCCCTTATTACCAAAAAGATATAGACAAGCTAGAACGAGTTCAACGTAGAGTTACCAAAATGATACCTAGCCTAAAGAACGAACCATACGAGGAGCGTCTTAGAGAATTAAATCTATTTCCTTCTAACCGAGCGCAGATTAAGAGGCGACTTAATTTAAGTGTTCAAAATCATCAAAGGCATCGACAATGTGAACTGTAGTAAATACTTCACTATCGACCTTTTTGCGATCCTTTAAGTAAAGTCTGCTGGTGCGAGTCCCGTGGACCCGCACGACTTTTCTAGGATACCCGTGGGAGTCTGGGGCATTTTCTTGTCTGTGTCCCTGTGTGTCTAGCGTTGTGTTGTGTGAGGGCCATTGCCTAGTCCACTCAGCACTGCGCTAGCACGTCTTGCTTTTGTCTTAGGGTCGCCAGGAGAGAGTCAGATACTTGCGATCTGAGTCTCTCAAGAGAGCACCCTTTCAATTAGAGTAATTTGGCGCACAGACCTGGGAACGTCCCTAGGCTAGAGCAGGTGGCTCAGCCCGGGTATCCGAAGCCTATATCCTTCCGGCTAGACCTCTGCCACCTGGCAGATTAACAGCTAGGGGTTTATTATCTCCGTATGCTTGTTATTGTGCCACAGTTTACCGTTTTTGTGAGCATTGTGAGTCAGGGTGTGGCTTAGAGACTCTGTCCGAGCAGGCTTGCCTGACTAATGCTCCTTTCACACATACAGGACTCGGGTGCCGCATGCAGCAGAATAGCTAGTCGTGGCGTTTTTTCCCCCGACTTGGTGGAGCTGGCTCGGTAATGCCGCATCCAAAGGACTTCACCAGACTACAGAAGACTACAGCCGCTTACAGCCGACGTTGTCGTCTTGACTCCGGAGAAGTCTTGAGACTCGAACTGACAATGGAAATAACGGTCATTTGTACATGCCGACTACACCCGCATCTATAAGACTTCAGACGATCGACTTCAGAGTCGATCCGCATACACTCGCATAAAGCCGACACATACAGGTTCTGTGCCAACGGAGGTATATGAAGGGCGCTCGATCAGGGGTGGACATCATTACAGTCGACTACTTCCTCACCGAAAAAAACATCGTAGCAGCGAAACGACTGAACCTATGGCTTTCATAGTTTTACCACATGTACCTTACCCTTTTGGCTACCCACCACAAAAATCCCAAATCCTTCCTCCCACCCACTCGCTGACTGTCGGTCCCGTCAGAAGGAAAAAAAAGGAAAATCTGTGGCGGCGAAACGACTGCACCAATCGGTTCCATATTTGTGTGACAAGTCCCTTACCCTTCTGCCTTCCCCCCACCACACCCCCAACTTCCTCCCACCACCCACTTCCAGCGTATCCGTACGAAGAAAAGGAAAAAAAGGAAAATCCGTGGTGGCGAACTACCTCACCAATCGGCTTCATATGTGTAACACAAGTCAATTACCCTTCTACCTTCCCCCCACCAACCCCAAAACCACCCTCCCACCCATACATTCCGATACCATAAAAGTCTCTGTAGTCTATAGTGTCTTTTCAGCTACTTTCGGGACCATCGGGGACCTGATTTCTGGCGAGGGGAGTGTTTTTTTACCATTATCCTTCCTTTCTCTCCCAACTTGATAGATTTAGCCAAAAAAAAAAAAAAAAAAAAATCTGGCACTGGCAGAAGCACACCGTCAAAATTGGCTGGCACTCAGCGGGTTAATGAGAGGGAAGAGAGTAGGAAGAGAAGAACAGGGGGTAGTAGGGAGGTAGTGAGGGAGGGAAGAGGTGGAGGAGAAGAAGGGAGGAAGAAGGAGGAAAAGAACGAAGACAGGAGGAGAAGGAGGAAAAGAAGGGAGAGAGGAGGAAAAGAAGGGAGGGAGGGAGGAGAATGAGAAGCAGAGAGGAGGAGGAGAAGGGAGGGAGGGAGGAGAATGAGAAGCAGAGAGGAGGAGGAGAAGGGAGGGAGGGAGGAGAATGAGAAGGAGAGTGGAGGAGGAGAAGGGAGGGAGGGATGAGCATGAGAAGCAGAGAGGAGGAGGAGAAGGGAGGGAGGGAGGAGAATGAGAAGAAGAGAGGAGGAGGAGAAGGGAGGGAGGGAGGAGAATGAGAAGCAGAGAGGAGGAGAAGGGAGGGAGGGAGGAGAATGAGAAGCAGAGAGGAGGAGAAGGAAAGAGAAGGCGGAGGAAAGGAAGTAGACCTATGCGGCTGTACTCGTGTCTGTCGGCTGTATTCTGGTGTATGCGGCTGTAGTCTTTATGCTACACATGACACACAATTCGCTACGCTATACTCAAGGACTACAGCCGCATACGGAAGACTAATGACGACTAGCGCCGACTAGCGCAGACTACTCCCCGCATCCACCAGACAAATGTCAAGTCTGGACGAAATTTTGAAACTCACAAACATTTTGTTCTGGGGCCACGACTTGACATGCATTGCCAGGACTTCACCAGACTACAGACGACTACAGCCGCATGGTCAGGACTAGGTGCCGACTCGGGTGCCGCATGCAGCAGAGTAGCTACTCTGCTGCATGCGGCACCCTAGTCCTGTATGTGTGAAAGGGGCATAAGAGTGAGAAGCACACCTGTATGTGGTTATGTTGCGAGTTGCTGCCTTTATTTAATTATACCTATGCCATTATACACTGTATGTCCTATCACTAGTATTTATTCCTGCTTATGAGTAAGAGTTCTCTAAATCCGTAACATACTTTCTTTGCTAAGAATCAGATCCTACAGTAGCCGCATGCAGTTTAGAGACCCGCATCATGTCTACCTGTACGATGTTTTTGAGGACTGTTTGCTTTCACCTTCTTTCACGCAGGGGTGATTAGTTGTATTAATTAACGTAACGTTAAATGTACTTTCTTCTAGTTTGTTATTAAATTGTTTCTGCAATTTAATTCCGTTATCTATCTTTTCCTTGAAGCTTTAAGTCAACTTAATTGTGTGATCTTTTATATAGCCTGCTTGACTATCAGCAGTCTATAGTGCGTGCATCCTGTAACCGAGTCATAGGATACCTCGTTGTCCAGGCAGGACTCTTGACGGTTTAGGGTGGTTTGTTGCCTGGGTTTTTAGATATGGGTTGGATCTAGCGTTTTCCGTTGTTGCGTGTTGCCGCATACCTAGTCCAATAGAAAGAGCCCAGTGTTTATATATCCCAGGACGTAACAATATCTAGTTGGTAGTGATAAATACATTTATATAATATTTCTATCACCTACAATATAACAACCCCTCTTAATATCTAGTTGGTGGTGATAAATACATTTATATAATATTTCTATCACCTACAATATAACAACCCCTCTTAATATCTAGTTGGTAGTGATAAATACATTTATATAATATTTCTATCACCTACAATATAACAACCCCTCTTAATATCTAGTTGGTAGTGATAAATACATTTATATAATATGTCTATCACCTACAATATAACAACCCCTCTTAATATCTAGTTGGTAGTGATAAATACATTTATATAATATTTCTATCACCTACAATATAACAACCCCTCTTAATATCTAGTTGGTAGTGATAAATACATTTATATAATATTTCTATCACCTACAATATAACAACCCCTCTTAATATCTAGTTGGTAGTGATAAATACATCTATATAATATTTCTATCACCTACAATATAACAACCCCTCTTAGTATCTAGTTGGTAATGCCAGTGATAAATAGTGTCAACTAAATTGAGAATCTAAAGTTGAGGATAAAAGATCTGGTGTGAACCCTCGGTAAAGCCAGAGTCACACGGCCACTGTTATTGGAGTTTATCCTCGGAGTCACGGCATCATAGTATTAAACAATACTATAATAAAGTGCACAATCTATAATACTGTTTCCTATTATGGCAATACATTTAATATTGTAGTTTATAGTCTAGAATAATCGCTTATAACACAAGCACAGCTAACGCATTTATCTCAACACATTAAGGAAACTTGCAGGGATTGCAAACTCTAATACTATTATTGATAAAACTTGATAACGTGCGAAACCCTCAAAGGTGGTATCACACAGGGAGGAGAGAGAGAGAGTGTATGTGTGTTTTTTGTGGAGGGGGGGGGGGGATCTCACCATGTAATTGCATGAGCTGGCTTTTTATATAATATACAACACGTGTATACTGTCAGAACCTTGCTAATATTATGTTTGATAAATTTCAAATCAATATCTTGAAATATTTGTCATTTTTTGTCATTTTCTGTGTCTAATTATTGTTTTTTTCTATATTCCAACTACTCCCTCTCTGGCATAGGCTGATAGCCTTTACACCCTACTGCTGAACACGGTGAGGCCCATGAGGTCTAGGGAGTGAGGCATGCAAAGCTTCATGGCTCGAAGCAACTCCATCTCTGAAGCTGCTTCGCCTCTGCGCTTTACCGTTTCATCCCCCTGGCTCCAACCCTCACTCTCAGAACGCCACCTAATGAGCAATTAACTCACTAGGCATTGCCCCCTTTAGCATATATTTGAATATGAGGATATTTATGCAATGCTATTTAATCAGGGAACAATGAGGGTATTTGTTTTGGCATTTCGGTGTGCTGTGGTAATGCACTGATACTAGGTACAGCACACAATCCACTCCAATAATATCTTCCCATTGCCATATTGGGATTCGAACCCGGGTCCATTGGATTACCAGTCCAGTGGCAAGACCACTCCGCCACACCTCCCCTTATATAATATATAATCCCCTTATAAAATATAGTTTAATCCTAATTATATAGGGTGGCTGTATATTTTATGGACACTTCATACCCAGCAAACTGTTACTCGGGCCATATCAGTACATCAAATATATAGCCCATGTGTACGGTGCGTCTGACACCTATATTAAAATTTACGGCCGTACATCACGATTTATCTCCCAATTTGCGGAGCAGGATATACAACTTTGAGCCATAGGCTTCATGTCCGCCCACACACACACACACACACACACACAAACACACACACACACACACACACACACACACACACACAATATATATATATATATATATATATATATATATATATATATATATATATATATATATATATATACTGTGTGTCTGTCGTACAAGGCGACTAATTGGGGGAATGGGGGTAGATTGTAGGCACCAATCGAACAGGGCTATACCCAGGAGAGGCTGTCGGCATTTGATAAGGAATCACTGGAACTCCTGTTTCATTTGCTTGGCCTCTCTTACTGATTCCCTTTGTGCCTCACTTACATTGAGAGCAGTCCAGCATGTCTCACAAACCCCTCCTTCTCCTACCTACTTAATTACACTTAAAATGCACACCAAACTTCCTCCGTCATAATTATTCAAACACAATTATGTACAAAGACGCACCCTCGGAGTCCCCAAGTAGGGGGGGGGGGGGAGGGGCATAAATGCCCCCACACATGCCCGACCTTCCCCTGACGACCCATCTAAAAACTCTGGACCACGACCAGTCACTCTTACTATCAACTTATGCAATATTCGCAGCCTTTCCTCTAATTTTCACTCTATCGAACACCATCTCTCCTCCTGCAAACCTGATCTTCTTTTTCTCACCGAAACTCAGGTGTCTGAAGCAACTGCGAGCAGCCCCTTCTCTGTATCCTCCTACTTTCTCTATCCTAGTTTCAAAGTCAATGGCGGATGTTGTACATACGTGCACAACAAACTCACTTGCTCTCGTGTTCCCGATTTCGACTCCTCTGAATTCTCAACTTTATGGCTCAAACTATCCTGTCATTCTCATACTAAATATTTCTGTGCTGTCTATCTTTCCCCTAACTCTACCGACTTTCCCAAATTCTTCGACTATCTAAACTCTAAAGTGTAACACATTCTATCTATCTCTCCCTTCTCTGAAATCTCCATCTTAGGAGATTTCAACGTTCACCACCGCCAATGGCTCTCCTCTCACTCTACTGACAAACCTGGTGACCAAGCCTACGTCTTTTCTATCATAAATTACCTAAAGCAGCTGGTCCAGCAACCCACCCGTATCCCGGATTGCTTCGGAGATCGGCCCAACATTCTTGACTTATTTCTGACTTCTAACCCTTCTTCTTATAATGTCAATCTTTTCTCTCCTTTGGGCTCCTCCGACCATAAAGTTATCTCCGTCACCTGTCCTATCTCTTCAGTACGGCGATCCGATCCTCCCAGCCGGCGGCGCTTGTGGCACTTTGGCGCTGCCGACTGGGAGGCTCTCCGGCAGTACTTCTTTGATTTCCCATGGAATGTCTTCTGCTTCCATGGCCGAGGACCCTCGGAGAGTGCTGAACGCATTACCGAGGTAATCCTCTTGGGCATGGAAGCGTACATTCCAAATTCTTTCTCGCAGTCTAATGCCAAAAAATCTTGGTTTACTCACGCTTGTTCTACTGCTGTCCACAACAAGGAGGAAGCATTCAAAATGGTACCGACGCCTTAAAACTCAAGAATCTAATTCTTCCTATGTTTTTGCACGGAATCAAGCCAAATCTGTTCTTCGACTTGCCAAGCACTCTTTCACAATAATAAATGCATTAAACTATCCAACTCTAGCTCTTCCTAAGTTTTCTGGCATCTAGCCAAAAACCTCTCCAATAACTTTTCTTCCTCGTCTTTCCCTCCCTTTTTCAACTCTGATGGCACAACCATCACTTTTTCCTCTGACAAAGCTGAACTCTTTGCTTAAACTTTTGCCAGAAACTCTACCTTGGATGATTCCGGTGCTTTTCCTCCCTCTCCTACTTATGCCTAATATCCTAATCTCTTCTAAAGATGTACTTTCTACCCTCTCTGGGCTTAATACTAAGAAGGCGTACGGTACGGACGGTGTTCCTCCTGTTGTACTTAAAAACTGTGCTTCCGTGCTGACCCCCTGCCTAGGCAAACTCTTTCGTCTCTGTCTCTCCTCTAACGTCTTTCCTTCTTGCTGGAACTTTGCTCTCATTCAACCTGTCCCAAAGAAGGGTGACCGCTCTCAACCCTCCAACTATTTGTCCAATTGCTCTCATCTCTTGTATCTCTAAAGTTTTTGAAACTATACTTGCTTCCAAATTTGTTAAGCATTTCTCTTCTCATAATTTGCTCTCAGATCGCCAGTATGGCTTCCTTTACTGGTGATCTTCTTTCATATCTTACTAACTCTTAGTCATCCAACTTTCGGGACTTCGGTGAGACTTTTTCTGTTTGCACAAGACATATCGAAGGCCTTCGATAGAGTCTGGCACAAATCTTTAATTTCCAAACTGCCCTCCTTCAGTTTCTGTCCCTCCATCTGTGCCTTTGTCTCTAATTTCCTTTCCGGCCATTCCATAGCTGCGGTTGTGGACGGCCATCGCTCAATTCCTCATCCTATCAACTCCGGTGTTCCTCAGGGTTCTGTCCTATCTCCTATTCTCTTTCAAATTTGTATAAATGATCTTCTCAACTGTACATCTAGTCCCATCCATTCATATGCAGACGACTCTACTTTACACAACTCAATTAGTTTTCCAGAACGCCCCTGCCAGCAATCCTCAAAAGTAAAGGTAATTAAGCCATAAAATGCTTGTCTTCTGATCTAGCTACTATTTCCAATTGGGGTAGAGGAAACCTTGTTACATTTAATGCTTCCAAAACTCAATTTATCCATCTTACTACCCGTCAGGAACTTCCAGAGGACTATCCCTTATTCTTCAACAATACAAAAATCAACCATTCATCTTCCCTCAATGTTCTTGGTGTCTCTTTTTCTTCTGCTCTCACTTGGAAAGACCATATTACCAGTCTCGCTAAGGCAGCCTCCCAAAAGCTGGGTGTGCTCAACCGCCTCAAGGGGTTCTTTACCCCTGCGCAGCTACTTGGTTTGTACAGGGGCACAGCGCGTCCTTGTATTGAGTATTGTTCACATGTGTGGGGAGGATCCTCTCACACCACAATCCTAGATAAAGTAGAAAGGAAAGCTTTTTGTATCATTAACTCCTGTCCACTCACCAATTCTCTGCAATCTCTTTCCCTTCGCTGCAATGTTGCATCTCTCTCACTATTCTATCTCTACTACAATAATCAGTGTTCCTCGGAGCTTTCCCAGTGTATACCACCCCCTCTACGTAGGGTACGTAGTACCCGCCTTGCGACACAATCCCACCCCTACTCTGTGCAACTCTCCAACCCAAGAGTGAAACGCTATTCCCAGACTTTATTCTATTCAACTGCTGAGCTCTGGAACTCTCTCCCAGAATCAGTCTTTCCCTCTTCCTATGACTTAAATTGCTTCAAACTCCGTGTGTCCAGGCATTTTAACTCGAATGTCTCTTGATTTCGGCCCTGTCACTCTTTCAAATCTGGGGGAGGCACTCGCTGCAGGCAGTTATGTCTTTTGTCTCTCTCATTCACATAGAAGAAACAAAAAAATATATAATATATATATATATATATATATATATATATATATATATATACAGTATATTGTTATGTAATGTGAATTAAAATACTATATATAATAAATAAGTTCTATTATGATAGGGTTAATGTGCGCATTTTGGAGAGTGTCATTTGATGCGTAGTGCGAGTGAGATTGCGTCATTCATTCCACGTGTTCATATCTCGGGCGGGGGCCAGGATGTTTTGTTCTCGGTATCTCGGGAGGCTATGAGAAACTTCTCGGTCAGTGCGGCCTATATAAGCGCGCCCCTCCCGGTCTCGGGGAACCAGACTCGACTCGACCCCTTAGCATCGCGCACATCCCTCTCTGCCTGTATATAGTGTTTTTACCTTGTGAAGTGACACAATTATCTCTCCTTGCTACCTTCATTGATAAAGCAGTCTGTATACCTGTGTTCCTGAGTGTTGAGTATAGCCTATAAGAGTGTCACCTATATATTAAAACATAGCCTAGTTATTATTATTATTGTATCTAGGGATCAGTTAATAATTAATTGTCATTAAGTTTATTGTGTATTAGTATAATTGCTTTATCCCTTGTGATTGCTTATTAGTGTAAAGCATTGAATTAATTTGTGATTAGTTTCCAAGTTTGTGAATGTTATCAGATTAATTTAGTTACCCCTTATTGTATTGCTTGTATTATTATTGTATTTTTAGAAGAAATATTTTCTCAAGTTTAAATAGTTGTATCAATTACTTGTATTGCTTTTAATAATATTGTGTGAATGTCCTTAAGTTTAAACAGATATTAACCATTTTCCAGTGATCTTGAGAAAATATTAATTCTTGTGATATAGTATGTTTACCTTGCATTGCTTCAGTGGAGGTATGTAGTTGTTTATTTTGTCCTTGCATATTTTCTGTAAATCTTAAGTGCATTATATATTCATATTTTCTCGTCCTGAAGAGACTGATTTTTGTTTTTCTTTGTTACATTATAATACCTAATTTTAATTAAACTAAGAATTTTTATTCTAGTATTTTCCTTGAACCTGGATATTTTGGTGAGGGTTTTGTCATCAGTCCTTAATCTTATATTTAGTCATTTCTCCTCGCCCGTATTCATAACATTGGCGACCTTGGCTCAGGATTTTCAGGACTTGTTTAAGAATATATTAAATTATTTGTGTGACGCCTACCAGCGTTGGCAGAATCGCCTCCCGTTAGCCACTAGCGCTCGCCAGGGCAGTGAAATGGGCTACAGTCTGTCTACAATGTTGTACTTTCTTTCTTGTGAATCGTCATGTCACAGGCAGTATAGAAGTGGTCTTTATTTTCGTCTGTGACAATGCATTATATTTGATATCATCAGTTATAAGTTTAACACCTTACGAGCGGCCTATGCGGTTTATTTATGTGTACCGCCCAGCGGGGTGTTTTTAGCCAAAATAGGGCTGTTTACGTGATCATTTTCATGCCTAAATAAGACCCAGAACGTAAAACAAGTACCTATCCCTGAAAGGGCATAAACAGAGCTTTCGAATGACACCATAACGATCCTTGTATGATGGATAGTTTTCTTGCAATAACCGTGCAACGCGAGTGCAAAAAGCAGGTAATTCGGTACTTTCGGTACATAATTGAGTATGTAGCGAGTGAGAGAGGAATGAGGGAGCTGAGTTTTGTGTCAGTAGGTTCGCCGCGGTGGTCTGGAGCAGTCATACGCTCGCTAGTCTCCTGCCACCACTTGTCTCTCTCTCTCAGCCACATTACGTGCTGAAATTGCCACTCGAGTTATGTCGAGCGCCGCCACATAGTCCAGCTTTATTTAACTCGACTTATGTTGCGCGCCGCTAGTTATGGGTTAATGTATAAAAGCCTGAATGATACAGCTAGAGAGTGTGAGTGAGTAAGTGCAGGAGGCAGGGGGTAGTGCATGCCACGGCCGGGCCCTCTCAGTGGCTGGCCGCTTTGCCACCCTCCAGCCGCAGCTGAAGGTAGTTCCCCCGCACTCCTTGCTGCCTTTGTGCCTTCCTCGCTCAGAGCTTGCTTCACCAGCATAACCTTCACATCTCCCTTGCCATCTGTCCCCAACTTCCACCTATAGAATACTTTCTCTCTCTCTCAACTTCTTACCTCTTATTCTTCAAATCTATTTAACTAACTCCCCTTTGGTTCTGCACAATTTCATATATCGGCCATCGTATTATATGCTGAAGCTCTCAGATATTTCATGCTTAGTTAGACATTTTGGAGAGGTTAACATCTTGTCTGTAGAGGTTCGACACCCGCGGTGTCTCCCTACCTATTTCTTGGTTGTCTGCTGGGCTATTTAATGCTAGACTCGTGAGGCTATTGGTGTTGTGATTCCGATGTGTACCAGGTTTTGCTGAACTTGTACAATCGCAACGGATACATGGGAAGCCTAGGTTGTCTTTCTGACTGTGTACCTTGTGAGTTTAGCACTGTGTTGCGAGTGAGGGTTTTTGCCTCTGCCACCCAACACTGTGCTAACTCGTTTTGTTTTGACTTGAAGAGGGTCGCCAGGAGAGAACCAGATACTAGCGATCTGGATCTCTCAAGAGAGCACCCCGTCATTTAACGTAATTTGGCCGTACAGTCTTAAGGACCTCGCTAGGCTACGAGCCGCTTGCTCAGCCATAGTTTCCGAGCCTACGACATCCCAGCTAGACTTTATTCGCCCAGCAGACACCCGATTAGGATTATAAGCTCTTATGTTATGTATGCAGCATTTTTATTCACGTTGATTGCAAGCCTTGGTTGTTGTTGAGGTGCACAACCTGAGCAGGCTTTTGCGTTGCCTGAGGAAGTACTTCTTTTGTTGTTGGATATAATACTATTGCGCATTTATCATTTTTCCCGGGCCAGTTAACACTGTATGTCCCTACACTTGTCATATCTTGTTCCTGCTTTATATAACAGTTCAAAATCCGAATCGATCATCTTAGCAGCATCAGACTTTCTTCAGAAGATTCCTGTTCGATGCTTTTGGACTTTCATTCACTTTCTTTAATATAGGAGTGACAGTTTATTATTGTTTAGAGTAACTTTATTTATACCTTCTTCTTGTTTGCATTAAATCATTCCAGTGATTTAATTAAGCTCTCTATCTTTTCCTTGTATACATTATTAACGTAATTGTATGTTGTTGTGATCAGGCTGTATCAGAGATCATCAGCCTGTAGTAGTAGTGCATTTATACCGAGTTAGAGGATACCCCGCTATCGCAGATTTAACTCTGGAGGGTATAGGTGTTTTTGTTCACCGGTATTATAAGTTCGAGGGTTGGATCTAGTGTTACCGTTGTGGCTGTGTGCCTTCCTAGTCCAATGATTAAGAGCCCTTGTTTTATACGAGTCCCGGTCGTAATATTTTGCTTGTGATTGTAGGCTACTATTGAAATGTTCATGATGTCTTCTTCAACTATTTCTACCTTAGATGAAGCTAAAGATTGTGTAGAGAGTGTTAAGACAGTTGTTGAGGTAGAAGGTAGTAATAAAAATGAACTCAATATTGTTGCACAATACCTGCAGATTGCTTATTATTGCAATATCAAATTGTTGACATGATTAATCAGAAACTGTTTAATTTAACTCCTTCAGATGACATAAATATGAATGCACAAATTGAACTTGCAAAGATTCAAGCACAGGCTCGTGTTCAGGAAGCACAACAGGCACAAGTTGAAGCACAGGCTCGTGTTCGGGAGGCTGAAGCACAGGCTCGTGCTCGGGAAGCTGAGGCACAGGCACAAGTTGAAATTGCTAAGTTAGACCATAAGTACCGTATGAAACATGGCGTGAACAGGTCATCTAATCCTGATTATTTTGATGTGGCCAAAAATGTTAGACTTGTCCCTGTCTTTAATGAATCTGATGTAACAAAATACTTTCAATTGTTTGAGAAGGCGGCTAAAGGTTTCAAATGGCCCAAGGAGTATTGGCCAATATTCCTTCAGAGTGAACTCACTGGTAAAGCTCAAGATACTTATGCATCTTTGTCTCACGATCAGTCTGATAATTATGATGTAGTTAAGAGCCTGATTCTTAACCCTTAATTAGCGGCTCACCACATAAGTCGAGTTAAATAAAGCTGGACTATGTGGCGGCGCTCGACATAACTCGAGTGGCAATTTCAGCACGTAATGTTGCTGAGAGAGAGAGACAAGTGGTGGCAGGAGAGTAGCGAGCGTATGACTGCTCCAGACCACCGCGGCGAACCTACTGACACGAATCTCACCTCCCTCCTACCTCTCTCACTCGCTATATAAGGAATTGTATGGGGAAAGTGCCTAATTACATGCTTTTTGCACTCGCGTTGCACGGTTATTGCAAGAAAACTAGCCATCATAAAAGGATCGTTATGGTGTCATTCGAAAGCTCTGTTTATGCCCTTTCAGGGATAGATACTTGTTTTACGTTCTGGGTCTTATTTAGGCATGAAAATTATCACGTAAACAGCCCTATTTTGGCTAAAAACACCCCGCTGGGCGGTACATATAAATAAACCGCATAGGCCGCTCTTAAGGTGTTAAAGCCTATGAGCTTGTTCCTGAAGCCTACAGAGTTAAATTTAGGACCACTTACAAGCAGGATAAGCAATCTCATGTTGAGTATGCCAAAAATAAAGAAGATTTGTTAGATCAATGGTTAAACTCTAAGAATGTAAATGCTGACTTTGATAAATTTAAGCAGATTATCTTATTGGAGGACTTCAATAGATGTGTCAGGAAGGAGATCAGTTTATATATTGATGAGAGAAAGGTAGACACTGTTTCTGATGCTGCAATTTTAGCTGATGAGTATGTTCTCACTCTCAAACATTATACAGGTAATTAAATAAAGAGATATGAGAATAAATATGTAGCCTCTTCTCATAGTACAGGTGTAAAGAAGGAGAGTAGAGATAATGTTTCTGGGCAGGGGAACACTAGTTCCACTTCTAAATTTGCAAAGAGGAAATGCTATTATTGTGGTAGGCTAGGTCATATTGCTGAGATTTTTTTTAAGAAACAGCGTGATGCTAATAATAATAAACCTGCAAATGTTTAGTCAGTTGGTCTGGTGTCCACTCTTGAGAGTTCCCAGTGTCCTATAAATGACTCTGTTTCACCTGCTTTGAGTGCTTTGAAGGGTAACGTAAGCTCTATTGAAAAAGTTTCTCTTTTGAGCAGTAACTCTGTTGTACCTGCTTTGAGTGCTTTGAAGGGTAACGTAAGCTCTACTGATAAAGCTCCTCTTTTGAGCAGTGATGTGGGTGACACTCTCAAGAGTTCCTATGCAAATTTCCTGTCTGATGGTATTGTCAGTTCAATTAATGTCAGTGACGGGAAATCTGTTAAAATTTTACGAGACACAGGTGCTTGCCAATCCCTACTAGTGACTAGTGTTTTAGGCTCTAATAATTCCTCTGGTGAAACTGTAATGTTGCAGGGTTTAGGGAGTAATTATTTTTGTGTCCCTTTGTGCAGAGTGAATCTTGAGTCTGATTTTGTTCAAGGTCCAGTTATGGTTGAGACACTTCCTATGTCTGGTGTGACATTTCTCCTTGGCAACGACATTGCTGGGGGTCGGGTTTGTCCAGATCCTCGGTTGTCCAGTGAGCCGGTGGCTGGAGTTGAAGACGGCTCCTCTGATGTGTTTCCTGCATGTGCTGTCACTAGTGCAAAAGCTAAAGTTTCTAGTGATTTAGAGGGTGATGAAGATGATGATGTTCTCTTGGCTGATACTTTCTTTGCTAATTTAAACCATTCAGAGGATGAAGCAGTTCCCCGCAGTGTGGAAAATTTGTCACCAAGTGAGTTGGTAGAGTCGCAGCAGGCTGACCCAGAGTTGGAAGGTTTAGCTAGTTCTGCTTGTAGTGAGGAACAGTCAGTCAGTGCTTCTACGTGTTACTATTTTAAGTCAGGAGTATTAACCTAAGCCGTGTGCATGGGGGGTATGAGACACTACACGCCTGTGCGCACGTATTTGAGCTGTTCCCATCACTAACATCGTTATTTTACCATAAATATCGTTAATACTTATCCATATGTGCCTATTTTACGTTGTTTATAAAGGTATTAACCTGTTGCAGCAATAAAACAAGTGGAAACAGCGTTTGGATGGTCAAAATCGGCAACAGAGGCCGGGAGTTGTAATCATCGAGTGTGAGCCAGCCTCCCTCCCCTCCACTCCTCCCCTTGTCTGGAGAGACACTGTTACACAATAGTCTCTCTCTCGCTGTTTCCCACGCTTGGTAACAGTGATGACAACGCCCTGCTACCAACTCGCTAATGTTAGCACGAAAATAGACCACAGAATAAGGGAATAACAGGGAAAATAGGTGATAATTGAAGGAGGGGGGGGGGGGGAGGGGGGAAGTTGGGAAGGAGTGGATGTAGAGGACTGATATTTGGCATGGCCCAGGGGCAAAAAAAAAAAAAAAAAAGGGTTCAAGTTTTTTTGGGGTGTTTTAAATGGATTTTTTTTAGGCCAGGATCTTAAGAGTCTTCCCGCAGTCGCCCGGGGAAACTCTTAAGAGTCTTCCCGCACTTACCGGGTTAATGAGAAAGTGGAGACCCCCAACATCATCAGCAGACTGTGGATGGGAGGTTGTGCATCAAATTGTCATCCCTCACGTTTGTAGGCAGGATATCATAAGGGAGGCTCATGACTCCAGTTTGGCAGGACACATGGGAGTGAGGAAGACTGCAGCCCGTATTCTGAAGCATTTTTACTTGCCAGGTATTTTCAAGGATGTTTCCAGGTATTGCAAATCTTGTCACACCTGTCAAGTAGTGGGGAAGTGTAATCAAAAAGAGAAAGTTGCACCACTCGTTCCCATTCCTCCCTTTGAGACGCCATTCACTCGGGTGTTGGTCGATATTGTAGGACCTCTTCCCAAGACTTCTTCAGGGTTTTCCTATTTGCTGACACTTATTGATATGGCTACTCATTACCCTGAAGCAATCCCTCTCAGAAATATTTCGGCGAAGAATGTAGTGAAAGAAATGCTTGGGTTCTTCACCAGATTTGGATTGCCTAAGGAGGTACAATCAGACCAAGGGAGCAATTTTATGTCCAATGTTTTTAAGCATTCTTTGAAAGGGTTGGGCATCACACAGATCATGTCTTCTGCATATAATCCTCAAACGCAGGGAGGTCTGGAGAGATATCATCAGACACTCAAATCTATGCTAAGGAAGTACTGCTTGGAACACCAGAAAGATTGGGATAAAGGTCTTCCTTTTGTGCTGTTTGCTTGAGGAGAGTCTCCAAATGAGTCACTAGGCTTCTCACCTTTTGAACTACTCTTTGGGCACGAAGTTAGAGGTCCTATGAAGATGTTGAAGGAGTTTTGGCTGTCGGAATCGGATGACGTCAACCTACTGGAATATGTGGCAAACTTTAAGGAGCGGTTATCTACAGTGTTCCAGCTAGCTCGAGAGAATTTGGGAACTGCTCAGAAGATGAAAACATGGTATGACAAGAACTCAAGAGTACGCCAGTTTCAGCCAGGTGATCAGGTCCTAGTTCTGCTGCCAATCCACGGACAACCTCTTCAAGCCAAGTTTAGTGGACCGTACACGGTGGAGAAGAAAGCCAGTGATGTGAACTACGTTATTGCCACGCCAGATCGTAGGAAGAGCAAACAACTTTGTCACGTCAACATCCTGAAATTGTACCACAGGAGAGACCCTGATAAACCCGTCTGCACTGTAGCTGTTCCTCAAGACCCCGAAAGTGAGGCACTCCCATGCACTATAAACTTGAGTGATAGCCTGGGGCAGAATGTTGCTATCATGAGTGATCTGGAGACTAAGTTATCTCATCAAACCCCTGAGGAGCGGCAGGAATTCACGGCTCTACTCCAGAAATATCATCAAGTGTTCCGAGATACTCCAGGAAGGACAACCATTTTGATGCACGATGTTGATGTTGGAGATGCAAAGCCAATTAGGCTGCCAGCCTACCATGTGAACCCCTTAAAGGTTCCCCTGATCCAGAAGGAGATTGACTACCTACTCACCCACAAGATGATTGAGCCCTGCTAAAGTGAGTGGTGTTCTCCTGTCACCTTAGTTCCTAAACCAGGTGGATCGCAACGGCTCTGTATTGACTATAGACGTGTTAACCAACTCACCAAAACAGACACCTACCCAATACCTCGCATGGAAGATTGTATAGATAGGATTGGAAAGGCACAGTACATCAGTAAGTTTGACTTGTTAAAGTGATATTGGCAAGTACCTATGACTCAGCGTGCTAGGGATATCTCATGTTTTTTAACTCTTGGTAAGACTTTTGCATGTTCTGTGATGTCATATGGTATGAAAAATGCACCTGCGACATTTCAAAAACTCATGAACATTGTAACCGAGGGTTTGGAAGGATGTGTTGTGTATATTGATGATGTATTGATATTTAGTGATACCTGGAAAGATCACATATGCCATGTCAGTAACTGTCTTGATCGTCTTGTTCAGGCTAATCTTGTTGCAAATCTATCAAAATGTGAATTTGGTCAAGCTAAAGTACAGTATCTTGGTTATGTAATTGGTAATGGACAGTTTACGTGATCATTTTCATGCCTAAATAAGACCCAGAGCGTAAAACAAGTATCTATCCCTGAAAGGGCATAAACAGGCTTTCCAATGACTCCATAACGATCCTTTTATGACGGCTAGTTTTCTTGCAACAACCGCGCAACACGAGTGCAAAAAGCATGTAATTCGGTACTTTCCCCATACAATTCAGTATGTAGCGAGTGAGAGAGGGAGGGAGGAGGTGGGATTCGTGTCAGTAGGTTCGCCGCGGTGGTCTGGAGCAGTCATACGCTCGCTACTCTCCTGCCACCACTTGTCTCTCTCTCTCAGCAACATTACGTGCTGAAATTGCCACACGACCTATGTCGCGCGCCGCCAGATAGTCCAGATTTATTATACTCGACTTATGTTGCGCGCCGCTAGTTAAGGGTTAATCTTTTATTTAGCCTATAGTGAAGCAGATAAGTGAAACAATCGTTCAAATGGTGATGCAAGCATGAAATTTGGTACAGGTATTCTTCAAAGCTCACTTTCAAAGCACATACAGCTGGCCACGCAAGAATTCAATATGGCGACCATTTTTCAAGATGGCCGACACATCTGACTGACCCCTACTGTTATGGGTCAGTTAATTGAAAGAAAAAAGACATGAATACTGTCCAATCCATTTTTTGTTGGCTCTAACGTGGTAAGTGAAGGTAATTTTGTCCAAAGCAGTTGCATATTAGACTTTAACTAAGATGGCATCCAAGATGGCCGCCATTTACCCGAGGAGGCCGGATTTTTTTGGCAATTTTCGGTAGTGTTTATGGCTTAATAGCTAATCAAAGAATAAAGATAGAGAAATTAGTCATAAACCACGTGAGAGAGGTCACTTTCAGCTTTTGTCTTGTAAAAAATTTCAGCTCCATAGGCCCAGTAGTTACTGAGATATTGCTTGTTTTCGTGAGGTAACTTTTCCGTGATTTTCCGTGTTTACGCACCTTTGCCATAGTGAAATTTCCTTAAACCCATTGTGTTGACATCACGGTAGTTTCGGTGATATTGGAACTCGGTGAAAATTACCGCAATATGACGATCTTTTCACTACTGAAACAACGACATACAGACATACAATAACAAACGAGTCTTCTCTTTCTTGTTTTCGGAGGTGCGGTGACGTAACGATCGGCTTTGTTTACATGCGTCGGACGTACGGCGTTCAGACCAAGCTGAATAGGCTTTCAAGCTTACAGATTTTAAAATGACACCTGGGCTCCTGCCCTTAATTCGTGGTGTCATTTTAAAATGACAACCGGGCCAGGAGGGCTAAAGGCTATTTAAAGCTGTGCTATTTGAGTAGTGTATCGGCCTTCTGGGGTTAAAGACAAATTTTGTGATATCTTGGCTATTAGTAGAGTTAGACAAATGATTTTTTTCATCTAATCCTACATTTTTGAGGTCAGAGAATTAGAAAGACTTGTCACATTATTAACTCATCAGGGTCATAAGTAACTAGACAAAGTGAAGGAAGATTACATCGTAGGAAACGGCCTAATTCACACCATTTATACATATCCATTGAGTACAAATAACATTAGTAAAAATACCATAGAATCAAAGACTCACACCTCACATTTTCAAGTGCACAGAGCTGTACAGGAGAGACCCAGCCTGTAGCACTTGCACCTGCCACGACAGTCTGATTTACAGCCACATTTGGTCAGCTGTTCGCAACTCTTGGCTGTCCAGAAGACGTGCCATTCTTCACCAACCTTCTGCCATCCCCAGTCAGCAGGACTCTCTGCTTCTGGTTGACACTGGGTTGCTTGGGCCCAAACACAACCAGCCTGAAAGGCAGCTCGTCTAGTGTGCTGAAGCAGAGCTGCTCTTGTTGGTGGAATGGCCTCATAAGACCTCTGTTTTCAGGCAAACATGTCAAGCCTGGCCTCATCCACAGTGGTAGCAGTACTGGACCTGTCATACATCAGTATGACAAACCTCTCCAGTATCTCCAGGTCACCATCTTCCACTGTAAGAGGGTACTGGCTCAGCTTGGAGAAGACAGGGGAGGCCTCTGGACAAACATCCCATGTCTGCCAGGCAGTTTTCTTTCCCTTGTTACGGAAGGCTGAAACAGTGTCACACCCTGTGAAGGCATGAAAGAATAACATGCCTTTAGCCTTCTCATAACCCCATACAGCGATACAGGCCATGCACACTGATCCAGCGCCGGCTTTGACCGTGACCAAATGCCACCCATAACTGCTCTAGCCCCAAACTCTGAAGGGCTGGAAAGGCACTCACTGCAATGACCCACAACATCTGTATCATTTGCCTTGACCATGACGGCTTTGACCAGTCAGTTTGTCTTATGGGAAAAATGGATTTTGAATCTGCCATTTTGCTTTCTGATTAAGGCCGAGGGTTTATCCTTTTACCACCTTAACGAAATTACACACACATTACTTTATGGGATACAACTAGGTTCGGGTGACCTACACCTAGCCCGATCATTCATCCAGTGCCATTTAAGTCCCGTGTGATCTGTACACCATTCAGGTAAGTACATGAGCAAGTCATGTATAGCCCCCTTACCCTTGGCTCGGCTCTCCCGCACTGGCACACCCTGTCAATTCAGGTGTGGCTATCTAACTCTATCTACTAACTACCAACTACTGTCTAGTAGCTAATTGATATGGGGCTGTTAGAAAGCATTTGGGACACTAAATTAAACTACACTACAACTTATAGTATAGTACAGTAAAATAAGCTGACACTGAACCCCATGCTGAGTTGCACAGCAGCGATGTTACCAGTGTGCCCTGGTTATGTATTGACATCACTATTATATTTGCAAGATCTCATCACTGCCTCAGTCCTTACTAACAAATGTGAAAATGGCTCCATTGGATTATCTGACCCAAAGAATGTATGTGCACACCAAAAATCATGTATATATGTTCAGTAGTTGCTTAGATATGAACATATGAAATTAATGGACGCCATCTTGGATGCCATTCTAAAATTCCAATTATAGACTATGACAATGATTAAAACAGTGCTTCTCATTAATCTGGTTAGCAAGAAACAGTTTTCTCTTAAAATGTTCACCAGGTAATAATTAAAAAAGAATTAAGCAATATATGGTCAGGCACGGCAGCCATCTTGAAAAATGACCGCCATCTTGGATTTTCGCGTGGCCAGCGGTATTTCTGAGAAGAATGGACCTTGAAGGGTACATGTACCAAATTTCATGCTTGCATCACCATTTGAACGATTCTCCTGAAATTTGCAGTTATCTGCTCCACTACTATTTGTTTGTGTCATTACACCTCCCCCATAAACATAACAATATATATATATATATATATATATATATATATATATATATATATATATATATATATATTAATATTGTTTTTCCCACAAATGTTCACGGATAATCATGCAGTTTCAAAATCATAATTACAGATAAAATACCTCTTGTACCAAAGAACATATCTAAGATGTCGAAGATACATTCTGATTATTATGGCACCCATCATCATTTTACACAACGTGTAATCAATGTTTATCACGTTCATTTAACTTATTTAAATCTCACGGAAACTTGAGAATTTATGTATCCACTACAACATGTAAAATGAAAGGCCTGTTGGTGAATTATTGCCACCTTGTTAGTGGTGTTGTAGTGTTGATAAATGGTCCATCATTGATCCTTCCTCACCATTCAAAGGTCACCAAAGGTCACCAAAGGTTACCCAAGGTCAGGGAACCCAAGGGTACAGTTGTTCAAAGAAATTCCTGTGTATTTTATTCTTTGTATCATCGTCGTCAACATGAGTTAAGCCATTGTAGGACAAAACGTTTCTCTCAAGTTATTCCACTTATTCCGGTCATATATTAGCTATAACCAAAGGACAAGTCACGAGTTGAAGTTTGTGTTGTTGTTGTCGTTCGCTAAGCTGCTTTGTCCAACAGCCTCGAGTCCCTAAGGAAGGCCATGGCCATGTCGGCCTTTCCCATAGAGCTCTCAAGGAGTGTAGATTGTGTTGTTGGCGTAAGTGATTGTGTGAAATGCAGTCTTCTAGGATGTGTCCAATGGTATGGGGTGCTGTGTTACATTTTGGTCAGGTGTCGTCGGCGGAGACATCCAGTCTCTTCTGATACCTCAGAAGAGCTGGATGGTGCCCACATCTCAGCCTGGCCGGGTGGACTCGGTCCTCGCGGGGAAGGGAGGATTCAGAAGGATGATGGATTTTGGGAGGTCATGCTGCAGCTGCGTGTTGTCTATGGGTGATTGGATGGAACGGCGAGATATATGAGTTGGATGTGCTTCTTGAAGCTGGTTTGGGGTGGGCAAGGAAGGAGAGAAGACATTATTTGTGTGTGATACCGTGTGCTGGGTAATTTTGTTTTGATATTTCTTGGTGTCTGTGGGTGTGTTGCCATGTAGTGTAGTGTGTGGTGTTGGTTTGTGGAGGCTGCAGCCAGGAATTGAGTTCCTCTCATGTCCATATGGTCTTTGACTTTGAGGACTTTGTTTTTTTGATATATGTGATCTGTAGGTGCAATAGCTGTGCAGCCTGTTATATTTTTAGGGTTTTATTTTGAATAGTCTGTAAGGTCTTGTGGTGTGCTTCCGCTAGGTTAGACGCCCAGGCAGGGCTTGCATATTCCATCACTGATCCTATGTATTGTTTTGTAAACTGTGGTGATGGTTTCTTTGTTGTGTCCAAATTTTGTGTGGGCAAGCGACCTGAGGGCGTTAAGTCTGGGTGTCAGTTTATGTTTTTATGTTTGTGGTATGTTGTTTGAATGTCATTAGAGTATCATATGTTACTCCTAGGATTTTGGGTGAGTGTGTGTGTTTTAGGGGTGTGTTGTTTATGGTGAGATGCTGGGTGTATTTGTGTTCGGCTGTCCAGCTTCTGAGGAGGTTTGCGGTGGATTAGCTTGGGCTAAATTGAGTCTGCTTCTAGTGCACCAGTCAATGTAGTGTGTTGAGATAGGGTTGAAGGAGAAGTGTTGCTGTGTCTGGGTTTTGGTGTGTGCATTTGAGTGTTATGTCGTCTGCATAAGGGGCTATGTTTATTTGAGGTGTATAGGCTGTAGTTATGTAGTGCATGTACAGATTGAAGAGTGCGGGTGACAGGACGGATCCTTGCGGGACTACGTTTGGGAAGGTTCTGACCTTTAAAAGATAAGTGTGCACATTTGCCTGCTAGGAAGTTGGCCAGCCACCTTTTTGTGTTGTTGTGCATGTTTGTGTCATAGATTTTGTTTGTTAGGTTGTGGCGGGGGATGACATCGAAGGCTTTACTAATGTCGAGTGTGGCAAATAGTGATCTGTGTGGTGGGCTGGCTGAGTTGATGCCGTCAAAAGCTCTTTGTGTAAGGTCTGCAAGAAGAGTGTTTGTGGAGTGCAGTGGCCTGAACCTATGTTGTGTTGGAGCTAGGGGTAGAGCGTGTGTAGTCAGTTGTAGTACAAGGCGTTCTATGACTTTGGAGTGGGTGCAAATGGAGTGTGATAGGGCGGTGTGAGGAGGGTAGCGTGGGATCTTTGTTGGGTTTGGGGAATGTAATGATGACACCATGCTTCCAGATTTCTGGTATTGTGTTGTGTGAATAACTGTAGTTTGATATGTTGGTGAGTGCTTGTATGCCTTGTTGTCCTAGGTGTCTGACGTGTATGTTGCTTATGTTGTCTAGGCCACAGGCGGGTGAGTGCTTGATATTGTTGATGATGTGCTTTGTCTGGTTGTTGATGAAGGGTGCATAGTCAGGGTCTGTGGTGAATTGTCTCTTACGTTGGATGACACGTCGGTCGTCTCTATGGGTTTTTTGGTGGCTGACATGAGAGAAGTGATTTATGAGAGTGTTTGCTTGTTGTTTATATGAAAGAGTAGAGTCTGTTGTTGTGATTGCAGCATATTGTATTTGTGTGGGGCACTAAACCCTAACAGGCCAATTAAAACCGTACAGTGTCTATCTGTTTATCAGAGGTAGAGAGAGAACAAGATCACATAAGAGGATATTGATGAAATGTGAACCACTGGTAAGAAAATATTGATTTCTGAAGTAAAGAAAGATTCGTATTAAGACGAAATGAAAGAGAATGGGATCCCAGTTGCATGGAGATAAACATGTAAGGAATTCCGGAATGAAAGTATAATAAAATGGAAATAGAGGTAAAAGCTGATTGACTCACAAAACACAATACCAGACATTTGGAAGCATGGTATCATCATCACATTCCCCAAATCCAACAAAGACCCCACGCTACCCTCCTCGCACCGCCCCATCACACTCCTTTGCGCCCCCTCCAAAGTCATGGAACGCCTAGTATTACAACTAAGTACACCTGACCTACCGCTAGCTCCAACACAACATGGCTTTAGGCCACTGCACTCCACAAACACTCTTCTCACATACCTTACACAAAGAGCTTTCGATGGCATCAACTCAGCTAGACCACCACACAGATCACTATTAGCCACACTCGACATTAGTAAAGCCTTCGATGCCATCCCCCGCCACAACCTAACAAACAAAATCTACAACACAAACATGCACAACAACACAAAAAGGTGGCTGGCCAACTTCCTAGCAGGCAGATGTGCACACGTATCTTTTGCCGGTCAGTCATCTAAAATCAGAAAGTTTCCAAACGGAGTCCCACAAGGATCCGTCCTATCGCCCGCACTCTTCAATCTGTACATGCACGATATAACTACACCCAATACGCCCCAAAAAACTTAGCCTCCTATGCAGATGACATAACACTCACATGCACACACCATGACCCAAAAAGAGCAACAGATCTCCTTCAACCCTATCTCAACACACTACATGGCTGGTGCACTACAAACAGACTTAATCTAGCCCGAGCCAAATCCACCGCAACCCTGCTCACAAGTTGGACAGGAGAACATGAATACATCCCTCAACTCACCATAAACAACACACCCCTAACACCTACACACACACACAAAATCCTAGGAGTAACATATGATACTCATATGACATTCAAACAGCACACCACAAACATTAAAAAGAAACTGACACCCAGACTTAACGCCCTCAGGTCACTTGCTCACACAAAATTTGGACACAACAAAGAAACTACCACCACAGTATATAAACAATACATAAGATCAGTGATGGAATACGCAAGCCCAGCCTGGGCTTCTAACCTAGCTGAAACACATCATAAGACCTTACAGACTATTCAAAACAAAGTCCTGAAGATCATTACAGGCTGCACAGCTACTTCACCCACAGATCACCTACATCAAGGACCAAAATCCTCAAAGTCAAAGACCATCTGGACATGAGAGGCACTCAATTCCTGGCAGCAGCCTCCACGAACCAAGATCACCCACTAAACTACATGGCAACACACCCACAGACACCAAGAAATATCAAAACAACACCCAGCACACGGTATCACACACAATTATTGTCCTCTCTCCCTCCCTGCCCACCCCGAACCAACTTCCAAAAGCACATCCATACTCATATATCTCACCGATCCATCCACTCACTCACAGACAACACGCAGCTGCATGCACGACCTCCCGAAATCCATCCTTCCGAATCCTCCCTTCCTCACGAGGACAGAGTCCACCTGTCCAGGCTGAGATGCGGACACCATCCAGCTCTCCTGAGCTATCAGAAGAGACTGGATGACTTCGTTGTCGACGCCTGCCCGGGATGTAACACACCACCGCATACCATTAAACACATCATAGAAGACTGCATTTCACACAACCACTTACGCCAACAACACAATCTACACTCAATGAGAGCTCTGTGGGAAAGCCCGATCATGGCCATGGCCTTTCTCAGGGACTCGGGGCTGTTCGGCCAGGCAGCTTAGGGAACAACAACAACAACAACCAACACACCTTACCCGTCTACTACACCACACCTATATACCAGCTACGTAAACGTACCTACCACACACACACACACACACACACACACACACACACACACACACACACATATACTGACACATTCATGCACACACATATAATGACACACACAAACACACACATCTGTGGTGATGGGCTGGTCTATCAGAGTGAGAACTGAGCGATCTCTGCCATACCCATAGCTTACTCTGACTGTTCCTTTTACTTATATATTTTCTAGATCTCAAGTGACGGCGTCTCTTCCGTGGAGTAACCTCCCAATCTACCAAGATTGGAAGCCAAAGCGTCACATTTTTCCTTTGCCCCTCAACTTTCTCTTCATAATTGCTGAGGAGCACAGGGCCCTGGGTGGGGCTTTGGTTTCCTGGGCGTTTCTGCACCCTCCTCAGCTACCCACCATGGAGTGCTTCGGTCTCCCAGGCTTTATTGTGGTAGGCAGGGAGGGTTCTGTGGGGGTGCTCGGTTATGGCCTTGCTCGGGGCCTTAGGGCTGTTCAGCCAGGCAGCTTGGGGGTCAACAACAACAACAACACACACATCTATACTGACACACACGCACATATATTGACTCACAGACGCACATATACTGACACACACACACACATATACTGACACACACATGCACATATACTGACACATACACACACACACACATACACACACACACACACACGGTCACGGTAGCCGAGCGCGCTTAGTACTCTGTATTGGGAGCCCTAGCTCTGGTGTCGGGGGTTCGATCCCCCGTGTTGGCAGGGGAAGTTCTCTCAAAAACTTTCCCTGGCCATGTAGGCAAGGTCTGGATGGACTGTCTCGTGAGACCCACAAAGTCTCCTGCCCACATCCTACTCCCTCGGGGGTATGTAGGCGCGCTCTTTAGCAGCCAGGATCAGTCTGTTGATCCCTTAGGATAAGATAAAGGTTAAGTTTGTTTATTTTCAGAACCATTGGCTGCCGGCTTGAAATAAACCGATTATTATTATTATTTATTATTACACATACACACACACACACACACACACACACACACAGAAGGTCCCGAGTTCGAGACCTGGGCGGGGAAGAGACATTTGGGCATAGTCTCCTAACGGTGTAGCCTCTGTTCACCTAGCAGTATAAATAGGAACCTGGTATAAGTGGACGAAGTTGTGAGGTCCCATCTGGGGTTGGTGATCGGTTACAAGGTGAGATGGGTATCGTACTGGTCAACCTAAGCTACTGGTCAACCTAAGCCTTAGGGTGAGACTGGTACCGTAGTGAGAATGGTACCGTACAGATTAACCGTAAGCCTCGTTTCCAGATGTCTCCAATTGGCTAAGAATACAGACTACACACACATCCACAGCCATTCCAACGATACATAAACACTTAACATGCATTTCACGCAATACATATACATTCCCAGTTAAGGAGGCGCGATAATAATAAGGTTAGCTCGCATTGCGTGGATTCCCCTTAACGAACAAGCAAGTGAAAACACACACACCTTAAGACCATTTACCGTAACTGTTTATTATACCTGGCATTAATAGAGCAGGAATTGACTGTGGACACAAAGTGTTGGTTGCTTTGTGTTATGAAAACCTTACAGCTACTGAACACTTCCACCACCATATCCAAATTATATATAATTTACATATTCATAAAACATATTCCATTCTGAAATACAGTAATATCTATTGTTATCAATGGGTAGAGCCTTTGAGAGAGCGTGAGAGAAAGAGAGAGTAGGCGTGAGAGAGAGCTAAAGAAAGAGAGAGTATATGTGTGAGAGAGAGAGAGAGAGAGAGTATGTGTGTCATAGAGAGCAAGGGACCGTAATGAGAGATATAGAAGGGTGTCGTGATCAAAGACAGAGGGCGGGGGAGAGTAACACCAATAATTATAAGGGTATAAACTGAGATGGGAGAGAGAGAGAGAGAGAGAGAGAGAGTATGTGTGTCAGAGAGAGCAAGGGACCGTAATGAGAGATATAGAAGGGTGTCGTGATCAAAGACAGAGGGCGGGGGAGAGTAACACCAATAATTATAAGGGTATAAACTGAGATGGGAGAGAGAGAGAGAGAGTATGTGTGTCAGAGAGAGCAAGGGACCGTAATGAGAGATATAGAAGGGTGTCGTGATCAAAGACAGAGGGCGGGGGAGAGTAACACCAATAATTATAAGGGTATAAACTGAGATGGGAGAGAGAGAGAGAGAGAGAGAGAGAGAGAGAGAGAGAGAGAGAGAGAGAGAGAGAGAGAGAGAGAGAGAGAGATAATAGAGGGTGTGTGAGGAGAGAGAGAGAGAGAGGGAGAGAATAAATGTTTATGGTGGCGGGTACAGTAGGTGGTGAGAGATAGAGAGACAGTGTGTGTATACAGTATAATGGAATGTGTGTGAGGAGAGAGAGAGAGGGAGAGAATAAATGTTTATGGTGAGCGGGTACTTTATGTATGTCTGTGGTGAGAGATAGAGAGACAGTGTGTGTATACAGTATAATGGAATGTGTGTGAGGAGAGAGAGAGATAATAAATGTTTATGGTGAGTGGGTACTTTATGTATGTCTGTGGTGAGAGATAGAGAGACAGTGTGTGTATACAGTATAATGGAATGTGTGTGAGGAGAGAGAGAGAGGGAGAGAATAAATGTTTATGGTGAGTGGGTACTTTATGTATGTCTGTGGTGAGAGATAGAGAGTCAGTGTGTGTATACAGTATAATGGAATGTGTGTGCATGAGGAGAGAGAGAGAGGGAGAGGGAGAGAGAGAGAGAGAGTGCACAGAGTTACACAGATAATCAGGCCACGCAGACCTTGTGCTCCCTGCTAGGTGGTCTGGCCTTAATACTACTAGTCAGGGACAGTTTATAGTAGAAGAATAGAAAAGTAAAGTAGAAGGCTCTTTCCCCAACCTCTGCTCCTCCGGCTAAAAACATTACCGGAAGATAGGATGAAGTGCAACCTTATGGGTCAGGAAATGCCCACAAAGAAACTTTATATATAGAGTATAGGAATAAATTAGTTTGAAAGGGAAATTACACATACCTACTGATTAATTCATACCTACTACATTAATTCATATGGAGAGAGAGAGAGAGAGAGAGAGAGAGAGAGAGAGAGATAGAGAGAGAGAGAGAGAGAGCTAGAGCGTGTTCCGGTACCATTCATCAGCCACACTTTTCAACACACATCAGGACCTAATACCCAAGCATTATCTCTCCCCATATACTCATTCATAAGGCCCAACATTCCGGGGGGATGGGCTTATTATTTCCTCATTTATATACATATGTTTATATTTGTTTAAAGTTTCCTCCCTAGCCCTCCATCAAGCTTTTAAAAAGACGGCCCCCAAGACCCCCCTTCAAGATAGATTTGTACATTTTGTATAGAAAAATAACAGCCTCGCCATCGCTTGCCATGAATAAATCGACACCTAATTTACACGAACAGTCTTAATATTAACCCTTTCAGACACATATGACGCAGAGGTTGCCAGATTTGTAATTAGAAATAGAGTTCTCTCACTCTTGTAATTACCTCTCCAAAATTAGTTTCTGCCCACAGCTAACTCAAAGACAACTGCAGAGGTTGAAGTAACTAAACTAAAGGTTTCTAAATACCCCTGATGGTAACAAATGCTTTAAAGTATCCCCAATAGGCTCAACATCGCGTCATATGTCGGAGAGGGTTTACACAGAAATGGGGCGTAAGGTCTAACTAATGAGCCGAACGTCATTAAATCTCAAAACTAATGGTGCTAAATTCGAGGGAGAAGGAGAACCAGAAGAACGAGCCATCTCCCCGAAGCGTTTCTTATCAGGACACTTTACAAGGCAGCCTTGTTAGTTGTTGTTTCATTATTTTAGTTAATTAACCCCAAGTTGTCCGATAAAAGCCTAAATTATATGATCAATAATAATAACATATACAGTAAGTGCACCCAAGGAGCATATACAGTATACCGTTCGCTGTGATAACAATAATAATAACATATAAGTGCAAGCAAGGAGCATATACAGTATACCGTTCGCTGTGATAACAATAATAATAACATATAAGTGCACCCAAGGAGCATATACAGTATACCGTTCGCTGTGATAACAATAATAATAACATATAAGTGCAAGCAAGGAGCATATACAGTATACCGTTCGCTGTGATAACAATAATAATAACACATAAGTGCACCCAAGGAGCATATACAGTATACCGTTCGCTGTGATAACAATAATAATAACATATAAGTGCACCCAAGGAGCATATACAGTATACCGTTCGCTGTGATAACAATAATAATAACATATAAGTGCACCCAAGGAGCATATACAGTATACCGTTCGCTGTGATAACAATAATAATAACATATAAGTGCACCCAAGGAGCATATACAGTATACCGTTCGCTGTGATAACAATAATAATAACACATAAGTGCACCCAAGGAGCATATACAGTATACCGTTCGCTGTGATAACAATAATAATAACATATAAGTGCACCCAAGGAGCATATACAGTATACCGTTCGCTGTGATAACAATAATAATAACATATAAGTGCACCCAAGGAGCATATACAGTATACCGTTCGCTGTGATAACAATAATAATAACATATAAGTGCACCCAAGGAGCATATACAGTATACCGTTCGCTGTGATAACAATAATAATAACATATACAGTATGTGCACCCAAGGAGCATATACAGTATACCGTTCGCTGTGATAACAATAATAATAACATATAAGTGCACCCAAGGAGCATATACAGTATACCGTTCGCTGTGATAACAATAATAATAACATATAAGTGCACCCAAGGAGCATATACAGTATACCTTTCGCTGTGATAACAGCAGATGGCCCGGTTTTCTGGCCGCTCTTCTCCCTCATGCTTAGCCCCATTAGTTTTTGTTTTTACATTTTAAGACGTTCGCCCCTTTAGTTTGTCGATTTGTAAACATTTTGTTCCATTTCTATATCAATATGAAGACCTTTCATGCCATTTAGGTGTCGATTTTTTCCTGGCAAGCGATAGCGAGCCTGTAATTTTAAGAGAAAATGGCCTTCGGCTGGGACACTTTTCTATCGAAAAATGTATAAATAAATATTGAAGGGGGGATCTAAGAAGTTTTGTTTTTTATGTTTGATGAAGGTCTAGCGAGGAAACTAGAAATATATAAGTGGTATATAAATAGACCACAACAATAACCACTGTCCCCTTAACCCCTCTTTGGCGGGGCCCGACTTAAGGCGGTCTAGAGAACACCTACGTAAAGAGCGGGGCCCGCCTTATTAACCCTTAAATGTCGGCGAGCAACATAAGTCGAGTTAAATAAAGCTGGACTATGTGGCGGCGCTCGACATAGGTCGAGTGGCAATTTCAGCACGTAATGTTGCTGAGAGAGAGAGACAAGTGGTGGCAGGAGAGTAGCGAGCGTATGACTGCTCCAGACCACCGCGGCGAACCTACTGACACGAATCCCACCTCCCTCCTCCCTCTCTCACTCGCTATATACGGAATTGTATCGGGAAAGTGGCTAATTACATGCTTTTGCACTCGCGTTGCACGGTTATTGCAAGAAAACTAGCCATCATAAAAGGATCGTTATGGTGTCATTCGAAAGCTCTGTTTATGCCCTTTCAAGGATAGATACTTGTTTTACGTTCTGGGTCTTATTTAGGCATGAAAATGATCACGTAAACAGCCCTATTTTGGCTAAAAACACCCCGCTGGGCGGTACATATAAATAAACCGCATAGGCCGCTCTTAAGGTGTTAAGTTGTATGCGATGTTGAGCACATAATTGGCTCTCGCACCGCAACTGGCCCCACCTCCACACACATCCACACCCACTGCCTCCCTAGACAGGGAAATATGTCAGAAAATTACCGTATTTTAGGGATTTTTCATTCGTGTTGCACGATCGTTGCAAGATAACCCGTGATCATAGAAGGATGGTTCAGATGTCATTGGAAAGCTCAATTAATGCCCTTTCACGGATACATAATTGTATTACGCTCTGGCTCTTCTTTATGCATGAAAAGAGCATGGAATTAAGCTCGTTTAGGGTAAATATGCCCGCTGGGCAGGTAGTAGAAGTTATTAACCTAGCCGCTCGTGAAGTGTTAATACTGCCAACCTAGATCAGTAGAGTACATGTCTCCACCATTTGGGCAGTTAATTGACTGAGGCCAAATATTGGTGTTAGTCTCATAACAGCCATTAACGAGGACATGTTGTGTTGGCCAAAACACTATTATATCTATTGATAACTACGATTCAGTTGGATACATTCGGGGATACATTGAAGAACTGTCTAGGCTTCATTTATTTATTTATTTTGTATTTATGTATGTATTTCTTTTTTTATTTATTCATTTATTTATTTAATTACATTTTTTAAATGTTTTTTCATAAATCTTACGAGCAGCAAGACAAATGGAGCCATAGGCAAACAAACTGACACACAGAAAGTTATAATTACAAATGATAATTAGTCAGCTTATATATATATATATATATATATACACCGGTATATATACAGTATACTGTATATATATATATATATATATATATATATATATATATACTGTATATACTGTATATACAGTATATATATATTTATATACTGTATATATAAATTTCTTAAGATAATTGTGGCTGAAACATTGTCGTTATTCACTTGATATTCACAAACATATTCACAATATATATTCACTAGATATTCACACAAATTTATACAAAAAGGATTATTAGGCAATATAAACATTATTGTTATTTGTCTATACCCCTTGTAGTTCAGTACCGTGACAGGGGTCAACACCAACGGCTCAAGGGGGATATACACGAGGAATTTTTCTGGCATCTTTTATTTGGCCATTATTTGGAAACTATTTGGTACTGGTGTCAACACCTAGACTGATGGTAGATTATATTAGCTGACAACATTCTTATAGTACTATATTTCCGAAGCTGGCTAATTAGAGCTTTGTTATTCCATGTTCCTTGTAATTCCTATATATCTATTGCATTTCCTTGTATTTCTTGTATTTTCTTGTATTTCGTTATATGTCCTTGTATTTCCTTGTATTTCCTTATATGTCCTTGTATTTCCTTGTATTTCCTTATATGTCCTTGTATTTCCTTGTATAACCTTATATGTCCTTGTATTTCCTTGTATTTCCTTATATGTCCTTGTATTTCCTTGTATAACCTTATATGTCCTTGTATTTCCTTGTATTTCCTTATATGTCCTTGTATTTCCTTGTATAACCTTATATGTCCTTGTATTTCCTTGTATTTCCTTATATGTCCTTGTATTTCCTTGTATAACCTTATATGTCCTTGTATTTCCTTGTATAACCTTATATGTCCTTGTATTTCCTTGTATTTCCTTATATGTCCTTGTATTTCCTTGTATAACCTTATATGTCCTTGTATTTCCTTGTATAACCTTATATGTCCTTGTATTTCCTTGTATAACTTTATATGTCCTTGTATTTCCTTGTATAACCTTATATGTCCTTGTATTTCCTTGTATAACCTTATATGTCCTTGTATTTCCTTGTATAACCTTATATGTCCTTGTATTTCCTTGTATTTCCTTATATTTCCTTGTATAACCTTATATGTCCTTGTATTTCCTTGTTTTTCCTATGTTTCTTGTACGGTACTTCGCGAGTTTTATCATGCCATGTCCCTTGTATTTCCTACATCTCCGTTTGATCTTCTGATTGGACCTACATTCGTCGTGTAAAAATATCTCTCCACGTTTCTTCCCTTTTAATCATACTCTTTCTCTCTCTATCTCTGTCCCCCTCTCTCTCTCTCTCTCCATTGTCCACACAATTAGAGTTGGAGGTCGCTACTGGCTGACCAATACTGTTAGTGAAGTGCAGCCATTGTACAACCTCAAAGAAATTGTAGAAAAACAAACAAACACACACTCATTGAAAACATAGAGAAAAAACACACGCACATTGTTAATATATCGAACAAAACACACATTGATAACATATAATAAAAACACAAGCACACCTTGATAACATATGGACAAAACTGAAGAAAACTAAAAACTAAAAATAAACAAAATATAATCCCTCCCGGTTATAATCCCTGGTAAAAGTTGAAGGTGGTGACTGACTTGTTAACTAAATCCCCCGTCACACACACTATGTTTTATCCTGGCTGACCCCGATGTTGACAACAAATAAATTGGAAGCTTTCAAAATTGTGAGTAGTCGGGAACATACACAATTTTGGTCCTGACTGCCCCCAATTTTGCAATATTCCTATTTATTGTCGGCAAAATCGGGGGCAGTCCGGATCAAATATCGTGTATATGTGACGGGTACTTAAGGGGAGATGGGTCGTTTTTATGGTCCCCCTTCTTCATCATGTTTAGCCCCATTAGTTTTCAGATTATAAGATGTTCAGCTTATAAGTTTTGCGATTTTAAGACCTTTCGCCCCATTTCTTTGTCAATATTAAGACTTGTCATGTTTTTTCGGTTTACATTTTTTCCTGGCGAGTGATAGCGAGTGTGTAATTTTTTTTTCGGCCGGGAAATTTTCTTTCGAAAAAATTACAAATATATCTCGGAGGAGGGTTTTGGAGGAGTGTTGTCTTAAGCTTGATGGAGATCTAGGGAGGACACTCGAAAAATAATTAGGCCTAATACATGAACAAATCGATCAAAATGTTAAAATTTGCCCTTAACCTAAGAAGTGCGCATGGGGGTAATTAGAAACGTCCCCCTGTGCTGACGTATTTGAGCTGTTTCCATCACTAAAATATTCATTTTACCCTAAATAGCATTAATACTTATCCATACACGCCTATTATGGGTTGATTATAAAGGTATTAACCTGAAACAACAATAAAACGAGTGAAAACAGCGTTTGGATGGTCAAAATCGGAGATATAGGCCGCGAGTTATATAATGTATGGGTGAAGCAACCTGCTTTCCCGCCAATTTCCCCCAAGGCCACTGAGACACAGTCGATCGATATTCTCTCTCTCTCTTGCACTCGCTTGCTAGCACTGATGACAATGCCCTGCTTGCAACTCGCTAATGTTAGCACGAAAATATACCTCAGAATAAGGGAATAACAGGGAAAATAGGTGATAACTGAAGGAGGGGAGGAAAGTGGGGAAGGAGGGGAGGTAGAGGAGTGATATTTTGCATGACCCAGGGGCCCCAAAAAAAAAAAAAAAAAAAATGTTTCGATGTTTAAAGATGATTTTTTTTTTCTCTGACTCTTAAGAGTCTTCCCGCAGTCCGCCGGGGGAACTCTTAACACCTTATTAGAGGGTTAGGCGGTCTATTTATATGTACCGCTCAGCGGGGTGTTTTTAGCCAAAATAGGGCTGTTTACGTGATCATTTTCATGCCTAAATAAGACCCAGAGCGTAAAACAAGTATCTATCCCTGAAAGGGCATAAACAGAGCTTTCCAATGACACCACAACGATCCTTTTATGACGGCTAGTTTTCTTGCAACAACCGCGCAACACGAGTGCAAAAAGCATGTAATTCGGTACTTTCCCCATACAATTCAGTATGTAGCGAGTGAGAGAGGGAGGGAGGAGGTGGGATTCGTGTCAGTAGGTTTGCCGCGGTGGTCTGGAGCAGTCATACGCTCGCTACTCTCCTGCCACCACTTGTCTCTCTCTCTCAGCAACATTACGTGCTGAAATTGCCACACGACCTATGTCGCGCGCCGCCAGATAGTCCAGATTTATTATACTCGACTTATGTTGCGCGCCGCTAGTTAAGGGTTGAGTCTTCCCGCAGTTCCCGGGTTAAAGTGTTGGGGAGAGCAGTTAAGTCCGTCACACTCGGAGGGACAGACAGCCTGGAGGAGGAGGAAAGGATCCCCTTCTCCCTCATGTTTAGGCTTATTAGTTTTGAAATTTTAATATATTCTTTCCATAAGTTTTGCGATTTTAAGACCTAACACCCATATCTTTGTCAATATTAACTCACTCCGACTCATATGACGCTAGTGCAACATATGGCGGTTTGGCCAAAATACTCATATGACGCTAGTGTGTCATATGAACTTATCTTAATATCTCTCTAATAAGTTATATGACGCTCTAGCGTCATTTAGGCCTCAGTAAGTTAGGTAAGTTATATCAGAATCTGTCAAATGGTGGCAACCCCAAGTTCCTCCGACTTCTAACGGTCCCTCAGTGAGATTTTGACAGTTGTGTGGATAATACCATATCGTATATCGGTTTTAACTCTTTATATTATATTTAAATCTAATGGTATTATCAATGTTGTGACTTTACTTTTAGTTGGCCAAGAGGTTATATAAGTGAATACACAATTACTAGTTTAAAAAGCAATTCCAAGATTATTATAGGATCTCATGAATTACTTTATAAATATATAAGTTTATAGTCATACTCCAATCTCTGTTGATAGCAAGACATATCTATCGTATTTTTAAGTCTCGTAGTTTAACCCGTCCAGCACCAGCGACGCGTCTGGCGCGTCGTCGATGTATGTAACGCACAGCCCCAGCGACGCGTCTGACAAGTCACCGTAATTGCTCCGACCGTAACCTCAGGTGTAGCCACTCGAGAGGGCTCAGATTTGTATGGTATGGTACGTATCCCACGCAACCGTGCCGATGGTTGAAAACTCTCAAAGTCCACGTGCGTGCGCGTGAGCGTGCAATAACCTGGTTTTTGGGGGAAAATTGCCTTCAATATTTTAATCTTGTAAAATCCGTTTTCGGGGCTCTGTAGGACCATTTTTTGAGCTTTTTGATCGGTTTTTCGTGGTTTTTCCTTCATTCCTAACCCATTCGCTATTGTTTCTGGAATAAAAACAATTTTTCAAAACCGGCCGGGTTCGGGGTGTACATTTATTAATAATCAGCCGGGGCTCGACGGGTTAACTCGAGTTGTTTATTATATTCTTGTACTTGTAGCCATGTAAGAACTATGATAATTGATTACACTGTTGGAGTACAATTATACATCCACAGATATTAATATCGGTTATTAAAAACACAGTTTTTAGGAGTTTTGCAAGTTTACAATTTTGATATGGTTTTATTTATTGAGCATACACATTAGAAAAAGTTGTATAAATTACCTAGTTATATTCCAATGAATATTTTACCAAAACCGACTTGGTTTAATTAACATATATGGTATAAGATGAATAATACCGTTCCTATGTTTCCAACCACAACTATCACTTCAGTTATTATATTTGAATTGTACTTACAATGACTTTGAGTGAGGTGTTTCTTTAGACTATATTCTCGTTCCCCAAGATGATCTCCATGATGATGGGTGGATTTGAAGTGGAGTTATGGTGGAGAGGTGGAGTTATGGTGGAGAGGGAGAGAGCTGGAGAGCTCTTGCTCTCTCGGCTGGTGTATATAGAAACTTACATCTTCACTTTGTTTACAGTACGTGTAGAGCTCATTTAAGGTATATTGACTGTATATATCTCTAATTACATCTTATCAATAAATCATCAAACTACTTCCTAATCTATTTTACATCAACATAACTATTACAACTCACAGGTTTACTTTATTAGATTGTATAAACATTCAACTAAAATCCATTAGTCACAACGTTGTGCCCCCTCACTCTGGGTGACGTCTACATAAACATTTGAAGGGGAGAATAGGGGAGAGAGAGAAGTGGGAAAGCTTTCTTCAGTTTCCTTCTAATTCTTCTCAATTCCTTCTATTTCATCTTCAACTTATTATATACCTCTACATCTTTATTCAATCTAAACATTAGTCACTAGATGACTCTATGTCGAAATTAGGCCTCGTATCAGGTCTTGACATCACTCCCCAGGGTGAATGAAGCCGGCGTCCGTGCTGGCCATGTTTTATAGTTAAGTGGGGGTGATCGGTTTCTTCTAGGGGCGATGATGGAGGAACTGCTAGAGGCGACGATGGAGGAGCGGAAGTGGTGGGTAGTGATGACATCATCTTGGTCATCGTGATAAATGGTGAATGCATCGTTGTTGCTGAGTTCTGCTGCATCTTGATCTCCTTAGTTCGACGTGTATGGGCCAACATGACGGTGTAGATTACATAGGCTGCTCCTATCAATATCAGGATCACAACTATCGCCAGGGTCCCATGCCGGATCACGTCGTGATGAAGTGGATGGTTGGTCTTGATTTGTTTGTCGACCATTGCAAGTTGAAGTAGATCTGTCGTTGATAAGCTTGGAGTTGGCAGATCACGTACTTGAAGAATCGTTTTGTTTATAGCCCTCAGTAAGTCGTGGGTGTGCTGAGGCAAAGTGAATGACACGTTGATAGTTGATGCCCTTAGATAAGTCTCTTTCCTATTCGTCTCTTCCCCATAGCCGGTAATTGGAGAACCGGGCTATGTGCTCTACAGCCTTCATTTAGGGTGAGAAGTCCAAAGTTATTTGTTATTTGTTTTTGTATAGCAAGTGTAGTCTGAGGACTAGCAAGTGTAAAAGTAATTGGTATAGGGGTTGAATATATCCATCCTTCATTTATTTTTGTAAAAAAAAGGAGTGAAACTATGAAGTATGGTCGTATGACATAGTGTCGGGTGTACTTTCCCATCAAGAAATGTAGGCACTTCACAATTAGGGGTGTGAATACTATAAAGGGGACCGGTTGGAGGGCATACACAAAATGTGTTATGTGCCTTGCAGTGTGAAAAATCATTGTATATTGCATAAGTATTCCGGTCTTCAGATATGGCTAAAAAAAAAAAAAATTGTATGTCAACTTGTAAGTATAATTGTGTCTTGGGTGCTGGAAAAAGGTAAAGTATGTATTTTAAATAGATCAAAAGTATGTGCAGGTATTCCACGAAGAGGTACAATTAAATAAAAATAAAAGATGTGTTTAGCTATGGTTGGTTTGGAAACAACGATTATTGTATCTTTATATAAACTTAAATATTCTGGCCTTGCTGGGTACAATAATCCAGGCGAGTTTAATGAAGCTTTTAATAACATTTTAAGTAATGTATCTGCTGGCATCAAATATGTAGAAATCTAAGATTCTAACATCTGATCCAATCCAATGTTAACGTTATCTACGTCAGCATTAATATCAGACAATACTATTTGTAACGATAATAAATTACCAATTAAATCTGATTTATCTTCCAACGTTTGCAATTTACAGTATCTCCAACTTGTACTATAATGTTTAAAAGATTGCTAGTGCTATTTTTGTTTTGTCTATTTACTGCATAATCCAAAGACTCCATGTGTCTAGTTGTAATGTTTAAAATCCTAGTATGTACATTTAATTGCATACGTTCCTGTTCAGTTAGTAATACGAAGTTTCCCAATTTTTCGTGAACTGCATCAATTTGGTCTTGTGTTGCAATTCCGAAAAGAGAATTAGCAAGAGATCCCACAAAATCTATTGCTCCACGTTTATTTCGCTTGGATGTCGATGATATACTCTCTACTGGGCTTTCTGACATGACGTAATGTATGTAATTAAGAAAATCTTGTTCAGTTCTATATAGTTCATTTTTTATTGAGTTTATCCAGTTATTCCATCGTCCATTTCCTTCCGATAATTTGTATCCTAGAGAAAATTGTATAAGTCCATTAACCATATCCCGAACTAATCGTAATGGGTCTTATGTTCTTATGTTCTTATGTAACACAGTTGTAGTGTCAATTTGGTAGGGAATGACATAAGTAATTCCCGTAACCACCAATCTCGCTTCTTCGGTAAAGATGACTGGATTACTTATCGTTGATCCATCTGTAATCGCTGTGGGACGGACGAACGCCAAGAAAACCAGGATTACCTGCAAGATAAACAATATCTTACTATTGTTTTATATATTCAAGGGGACGGGACATTTCATAGGGCAAAGGTTGTACTGTACTACGTGATCGTAGAAAATATCTAGGTATATTATGTACAGTATTATCATCATTATTATTTCTTGCAATATATCCATTATCTTGATCACCATAATTATTTCCTATACTACGACGCTCACTATCACTCTCGCTATCATCCATAATTATGTTAGGATCATTCATACTGTTCGAGTTTTCAGCTTCGGGAGTATCTGAGTGTATCGGATATACACTTCGTACATTTAAATTGTCGCGGGCTAATAATGCTTCCTCTGGCACTACCCGAACACGATCAGTGTGAATTGTCACTGGGCGATTACCTTTAATGCGACGTAATGTAATTACTACATCACTTACTTTCTCTACCATTCTATATGGACCGTTGTATTTCGGTTGTAGTTTTTGTCGTTCATTTTTCCGTGGAACAACTTTTACATAATTATACTCGGTCTCCTTTATAGTATTCACACCCCTAATTGCACCCAAGACACAATTATACTTACAAGTTGACATACAACAAATCAATGTTTAGCCATATCTGAAGACCGGAATACTTATGCAATGTATAATGATTTTTCACATTGCAAGGCACATAACAAATGTTGTATATGCCCTCCAACCGGTCCCCTTTATAGTATTCACACCCCTAATTGTGAAGTGGCTACATTTCTTGATGGGAAAGTACACCCGACACTATGTCATACGACCATACTTCATAGTTTCACTCCTTTTTTTTACAAAAATAAATGAAGGATGGATATATTCAACCCCTATACCAATTACTTTTACACTTGCTAGTCCTCAGACTACACTTGCTATACAAAAACAAATAACAAATAACTTTTGACTTAATAATTTTGAATAAGATTTACTTCAACTTGCAATGGTCGAAAAACAAATCAAGACCAACCACCCACTTCATCACGACGTGATCCAGCATGGGACCCTGGCGATAGTTGTGATCCTGATATTGATAGGAGCAGCCTATGTAATCTACACCGTCATGTTGGCCCATACACGTCGAACTAAGGAGATCAAGATGCAGCCGAACTCTACTCCAGTCTCTGTTGATAGCAAGACATATCTATCGTATTGTTAAGTCTCGTAGTTAACTCGAGGTGTTTATTATATTCTTGTACTTGTAGCCAAGTAAGAACTATGATAATTTATTACTCTGTTGGAGTACAATTATAAATCCACAGATATTAATATCGGATATTTAAACCACAGTTTATAGGAGTTTTGTAAGTTTACAATTTTTATTTGGTTTTATTTAATGAGCATACACATTAGAACAACAAGTTGTATAAATTACCGAGTTTTATTAGAATGAATACTTTACCAAAACCGACTTGGTTTAATTAAAATGTAATTCTTGCACACTAAACAAACCAAAATTGGGACAAGGACAATATAAGGTAAATTAAATTATCAAAATATCTATGTGGAAACAACGCTTACTAAAATGAAATCTGTGAAATAAAAGAACACAATCCACCACATAGGGTGTTCATTACTACATGAGCAAGTTAATCTGTTTCCCAAGCAAACTAATCGCACATATAACAACGCACTATCGTCACATTCAAGGAATTAGTCAAATTTGGGAAGTCCGGGACGTTCTGGTAAATGTTTACTAAACTCTGCATTAATAAAGAAACTACATGTTAAATGTCAAAATATTATTTAAAATCAAATTTGCAACATGACAAGACATTAACAATAGTACAAAATACAAATATTGATAAGATATCTATACTATTACAAAATAATATATAAAATACAGTACAGCACTCACTAACGATAGTGCTATCGGGTAGGTACCTGCAAGCATAGCATGCCTCAAGTGACCCCTATCAATAACTACCCTACAAAAAACCTACATTTATCGCACAAATAAACTAAGGAAATCGCATAAGCAAGCAATTGATACTCTCGACAATGAATACATATAATATAAACACAAATAGTTGCAAAATATGAAGTAACAACAGATTTAAGCAAAGAGTACTCTTTTAACAAGAACAATTAATTAAAAAAAAACATCAATATTAATTTTAATTATATAAACAGAAAAAGAAAAAGATAAACAATAAATACAGACAAAAAGTAAGCAGAGGTTTTACAAGAAACTTCAAGTTAAAAATGCTTGACGAAAATTATTGATGTCAAATTTTAGAATACAGTCACAATAATTGACCCTAAAAAGATCAAGTTTATGTAACAATTTACTTGCCTCAAAACTTCTGTCTACTAAGAGTCTGTATAGTAACCTAGGTCTAGCCCAAAAGTCATCTACTTTAGTGCAAATTTTTAACAATCTTATTAAAATTAATTAATTAACACATATTGTATAAGATGAATAATACCGTTCCTATGTTTCCAACCACAACTATCACTTCAGTTATTATATTTGAATTGTACTTACAATGACTTTGAGTGAGGTGTTTCTTTAGACTATATTCTCGTTCCCCAAGATGATCTCCATGATGATGGGTGGATTTGAAGTGGAGTTATGGTGGAGAGGTGGAGTTATGGTGGAGAGGGAGAGAGCTGGAGAGCTCTTGCTCTCTCGGCTGGTGTATATAGAAACTTACATCTTCACTTTGTTTACAGTACGTGTAGAGCTCATTTAAGGTATATTCACTGTATATATCTCTAATTACATCTTATCAATAAATCATCAAACTACTTCCTAATCTATTGTACATCAACATAACTATTACAACTCACAGGTTTACTTTATTAGGTTGTATAAACATTCAACTAAAATCCATTAGTCACAACGTTGTGCCCCCTCACTCTGGGTGACGTCTACATAAACATTTGAAGGGGAGAATAGGGGAGAGAGAGAAGTGGGAAAGCTTTCTTCAGTTTCCTTCTAATTCTTCTCAATTCCTTCTATTTCATCTTTTACTTATTATATAACTCTACATCTTTATTCTATCTACACATTAGTCACTAGATGACTCTATGTCGAAATTATGCCTCGTATCAGGTCTCGACAACCGTGCGGTCCGCCTCCTCGTCAGTAAGTTAACTATTTCAGTCTGAAGGGGTTAAGACCTTTCGTGCCATTTAGGTGTCGATTTTTCCAGGCGAGCGATAGCGAGTCTGTAATTTATGAGGAAGTGGCCTCCGGCCAGGACATTTTTCTACCGAAAAGTGTACACATTTATCTCAAAATGAGGTCTTAGGGGTATTTTATGAAGCTTGATGGAGTTCTTGGGAGGTAACTATAAAAAATAAAAAAATATATAACTAAGTAAAATTACAAATACTATTATATAAAACATACAAATCTTCCCTTAACATTTATAGTATATTCATTATGGAGAGTGGAGATATTGTGATAACTAATTATTATATATTGTAAATTGGGTAGGGCTGTGTGGCATGGGATGTAACAATCATTATGGAGAGTGGAGACATTGTGATAACTAATTATGGAGAGTGGAGACATTGTGATAACTAATTATTATATATTGTAACTTGGGTAGGGCTGTGTGGCATGGGATGTAACAATCATTATGGAGAGTGGAGACATTGTGATAACTAATTATTATATATTGTAACTTGGGTAGGGCTGTGTGGCATGGGATGTAACAATCTTAATAGGGTAGTCTATCAATAGGGTAGTCTATCAATAGGGTAGTCTATCAGTAGGTTAGTCTATCAATAGGGTAGTCTATCAATAGGGTAGTCTATCAGTAGGGTAGTCTATCAATAGGGTAGTCTATCAATAGGGTAGTCTATCAATAGGGTAGTCTATCAATAGGGTAGTCTATCAATAGGGTAGTCTATCAATAGGGTAGTCTATCAATAGGGTAGTCTATCAATAGGGTAGTCTATCAGTAGGGTAGTCTATCAGTAGGGTAGTCTATCAATAGGGTAGTCTATCAATAGGGTAGTCTATCAATAGGGTAGTCTATCAATAGGGTAGTCTATCAATAGGGTAGTCTATCAATAGGGTAGTCTATCAGTAGGGTAGTCTATCAGTAGGGTAGTCTATCAGTAGGGTAGTCTATCAATAGGGTAGTCTATCAATAGGGTAGTCTATCAATAGGGTAGTCTATCAATAGGGTAGTCTATCAATAGGGTAGTCTATCAATAGGTTAGTCTATCAATAGGGTAGTCTATCAGTAGGGTAGTCTATCAGTAGGGTAGTCTATCAATAGGGTAGTCTATCAATAGGGTAGTCTATCAATAGGGTAGTCTATCAATAGGGTAGTCTATCAATAGGGTAGTCTATCAATAGGGTAGTCTATCAATAGGGTAGTCTATCAGTAGGGTAGTCTATCAATAGGGTAGTCTATCAATAGGGTAGTCTATCAATAGGGTAGTCTATCAATAGGGTAGTCTATCAGTAGGGTAGTCTATCAATAGGGTAGTCTATCAATAGGGTAGTCTATCAATAGGTTAGTCTATCAATAGGGTAGTCTATCAGTAGGGTAGTCTATCAGTAGGGTAGTCTATCAATAGGGTAGTCTATCAATAGGGTAGTCTATCAATAGGGTAGTCTATCAATAGGGTAGTCTATCAATAGGGTAGTCTATCAATAGGGTAGTCTACTGGCTTCACTACTCTAGTCACTGTTGAGTTTCGATATGTTGGGGAATGATTATAGACTCATTATAATTGATTTACCAAAGGAAAAGGTACAGTTGGCCAGATATGTGATGTCGCGGCACCGAGTTTATTTCGATCAATAATTGGTATCAACAATATATAAGCATTAATTCATAGTTTTGAGTGAGATATACAAACATGTTCCTATCTTTATATACCTTATTCAACATCTGACAGACATTAATACAGCCCACAGCGAGCAAAACGTAATGCAAGCGGAGACATGACTTATTTGGCCAACCGAACGGGACTGTAAGTTGATGTAGGATAATTGATGACTTGCGAATGGTGAATACTGTTATTAGAATTCTCTGATAAGTTAAGGGGGGATGGACATAATTTGCTGGCCCCTTTCTCCCTCATGTTTAGCCCCATTGGAATTTAGATTTAAATACGTTTGGCCCATTAGTTTGGCGAATTTAGGACCTTTCGTCCCATTTCTGTCAATTTAAAAACCTTTCGCACCATATATTTGTCTATTTTTTCCTGGCGAGCAATAGCGAGTGTGCAATTTAAGAGGATCCGGCCTTCAGCCGGGATATTTTTCTACCAAACAATATACACATTTATCCTGAAAGGGGCTCAAGGGGGTATAGTTTTAAGCTTGATGGAGGTCTAGGGAACATACTAAACACCTCTCCTTGACAGGGTACCCACTAACCCCTACTAATAGACTGGAGGGGAACCAACAAATATAAATCATCCAGAACACCTGCCTTTCTTAACTCCTTCTGTACGGGCGACGTCTTGTTCAATATATGCTAGATATATTTAAGTGACGGTATGCAGTTCAAGCAGGATCTGTTGTAGTAAAAATGGTTAAGTGAGATAGTTCCGAGGCTGCTTACTGCTGGAAGCCCTTTTTAAACTGAATAGAATCGCCTAATACTAGCCAGAATAAAGTTAAAACCCCGGCACCGGTACAAAAGGGGTTAAGTAAGATAGTTCGAAGGCTGTTTTTTTTTTATTTTATTTTTTTTCTATGTGAATGAGAGAGACAAAAGGCATAACTGCCTGCAGCGAGTGCCTCCCCCAGTTTTGAAAGAGTGACGGGGCCAAAATTAAGGGACATTCGAGCTAAAATGCCTGGACACACGGAGTTTGAAGCAATTTAAGTCATAGGAAGGGGGAAAGACTTATTCTGGGAGAGAGTTCCAGAGCTCGACAGTTGAATAGAAGAAATTCTGAGAATAGCGTTTCACTTTTGGGTTGGAGAGTTGCACAGAGTAGGGGTGGGATTGTGTTGCAAGGCGGGTACTACGTACCCTACGTAGAGGAGGTGGTATACACTGGGAAAGCTCCGAGGACCACTGATTATTGTTGTAGCGATAGAATAGCGAGAGAGATGCAACATTGCGGCGAAGAGAGAGAGATTGCAGAGAGTTGGTGAGTGGACGGGAGTTAATGATACGAAAGGCTTTCCTTTCTACTTTGTCAAGGAGTGCGGTGTGAGAGGATCCTCCCCCCACATGTGAACAAAACTCAATGCAAGGACGCACTGTGCCCCTGTACAGAGCAAGAAGCCGTGCAGGGGTAACTAACCCCTTGAGGCGGTTGAGCACACCCTGCTTCTGGGAGGCTGCATTAGCAAGACTGGTAATATGGTCCTTCTAAGTGAGAGCAGAAGAAAAAGAGACACCGAGAACATTGAGAGAAGGTGAAGGACTGAATTTTGTATTGTTGAAGAATAAGGGATAGTCCTCTGGAGGTTCTGAAAAGGTAGTAAGATGGAGAAATTGGGTCTTGGAAGCTTTGAATGCAACAAGGTTTTCTCGACCCCAATTGGAAATAGTAGCTAGATCAGAAGATAAGTGTTTTATGGCTTCATTACATTTGATTTTGAGGGACTGCTGGCTGGGGAGTTCTGGGAAACTAATCGAGTTGTGTAAGGTAGAGTCGTCTGCATATGAATGGATGGCACTGGATGTACAGTTGAGGAGATCATTTATGAAAATCAGAAAGAGAATAGGAGATAGGACAGAACCCTGAGTAACACCGGAGTTGATAGGATGAGGAAGTGAGCAATGGCCGTCCACAACCGCAGCTATGGAACGGCCAGAAAGGAAATTGGATACAAAGGCACAGATGGAGGGATAGAAACTGAAGGAGGGTTGTTGGAAATTATAGATTTGTGCCAGACTCTATCGAAGACCTTTGATATGTCTAGTGCGACAGAAATAGTCTCACTGAAGTTCCGAAAAGAGGATGACCAAGAGTTAGTAAGATATGAAAGAAGATCACCAGTAGAGCGACCCTTAAGGAAGCCATACTGGTGATCTGAGAGCAGATTATGAGAAGAGAAATGCTTAAGAAATTGGGAAGCAGGAATAGTTTCAAAAACTTTAGAGATACAAGATATGAGAGCAATTGGACGATAGTTGGAGGGTTGAGAGCGGTCACCCTTCTTTGGGACAGGTTGAATGAGAGCAAGCTTCCAGCAAGTATGGAAGACGTTAGAGGAGAGACAGAGACGAAAGAGTTTGCCTAGGCAGGGGGTCAGCACGGAAGCACAGTTTTTGAGTACAACAGGAGGAACACTGTCCGGACCGTACGCTTTCCTAGTATTAAGCCCAGAGAGGGTGGAAAGTACATCTTTAGAAGAGATTAGGATATTAGGCATAAGAGAGAGGGAGGAATAGCACCGGAATCATCCAAGGTGGAGCTTAAAGCAAAGGTTTGAGTGAAGAGTTCAGCTTTGTCAGAGGAAGAAGTGATGGTAGTGCCATCAGCGTGGAAAAGGGGAGGGAAAGACGAGAAAGACAAATTGTTGGAGAGGTTTTTGGCTAGATGCCAGAAAGCTGGCTGGAGGCCATATTTAAACTAAATAAAATTCTCTAATAGTAGCCAGAATAAGGTTAATAGGCCGGCACCAGTACAAAAGAGGTTAAGTGAGATATTTCGAAGGCTGTTAATTGTTGGATGCCCTTTTTAAACTGAATAAAACGTCTAATAGTAGCCATAATAAGGTTAAAAGGCCGGCACCGGTACTGAAGGGTTAACAACAAACACAAACACAGTGGTGATGGGCTGGTCTATCAGAGTGAGAGTTAAGCGTTCTCTACCATACCCATAGCTTACTCTAACTGTTCCTTTTACTTATATATTTCCTAAATCTCAAGTGGCCGCGACTCTTCCGTGGATTGACCTTCCTACTGCCTACTCTCGAGGTTGGCAGATTGGGAGCCAAAGCGTCACATTTTTCCTTTGACCCTCAGCTTTCCCTTCATAATTGCTGAGGAGCACAGGGCCTTGGGTGGGGCTTTGGTATCTCGGGCGTTTCCGTGCCCTCCTCGGCTCCTTGACTGTAAGCGGCTTCGGTCACACAGGCTTTTTATTGTGGTAGGCAGGGAGGGTTCTGTGGGGGCTCTCGGTTTTGGGCTTGGCCTTGCTCGGGGCCTTGGGGCTGTTCGGCCAGGCAACCTGAGGAACAGCAACAACAACAAAAAACAACAAACACAGACCATCATGTTACCCGTGGTCCTTCATAATATTAAAGGGGACTGTGGGTAGTTTTGGGGGTCTATATACTTGTGACGCATGTCCAGTGTTAGCATGCTGTACAGAACGCCTAGTCATGCCCCACTCTCGCTAGGATCGTCAGGGCAGGAACTTTGGCTGTAGTCTATGTAGAGTTTCCTAACTTAGTTCATGTGAGCCGTTGTACTATAAGTATTATGAATATGTATTTTGTTTTCATCTGAGTCAACGAGTTCTATTTTATATCATTAGTTATAAGTATTGTGTGTAAAACTTATTTGTAATGATGGGGGGAGAAGCAGCCACCGTTGGGGGTCAGTGGGTGCGCCATGCGGGAGGTGGGCCTAACTCACTAGCACTCCCCCCTAACCCCCTCCCCTCAGTGCTAGGGGAGCCTTTGTCTATCCCAGAGGAGAGAGAGAAATTACGTAATGATTGTCAGTGGGCGGTCCTTAGTAGTTCACGTTGGGCTCACTAGAGGGCCGGGTATAAAAAGGGAAGTCTAGCCATTTTTTCATCAGAACTCATTAGGCAGAGCGACTTCTCATTTCCCTTGCTAACTATATATATTCTTCTGACTGATGTGAACTTTCTCTACTATCTTACATTCTTATCTCCTCTTTTCCCTGCCTGTTTAACTTCCATGGTCCCGTTGGTGCAGAGCTAGTCAGCCAACATATTATCGCTTGAGTTCTCACTAGATACTTGCCTATTAGATAGCCTATTTTGGAGGGGTTAACTTAGAATAGAATTGATTTATGTTTGTTGCACTTGTATATGCATTTCCCTGTGTGTTATTATTATTATTCCTGTTTTCTGCTAGTCTAGGTAATGCTAGACTGGGGTAAGGCTTTTTCTGTGTTACGAGTTGTTGTTTGATGCAGTGGTTAAGCGATAAACCTGCATACTCGTTTCGGTTCAGTGAACCCTAGGTTGTCTTCGCGGCTGACTGTGTTGAGTTAATAATTTACAGTGCGTGAGAGCAAGAGCCTAACCACCCTGTATTTTATTAACAGTTTGTTTTTACTTTGTCAAGGAGCCGGGAGAAAACCAGATACAAGGGATCTGGATTTCTCAAAGTGCACCTGTTAGTTTTAACGTAATACTTTAAACAGTTGTGAGGACTTCGCTAGGCTACGAGCCGTTTTTGCTCAGTCACTGCAACCGTTTGCCCACAGTACCCCAGCTAGACTTTACTCGATTAGTAGATACAGAATAGTATTGAAGCTTTCCTTATGTATGATATTGTTTATGCACTATTGATTTCATGTGTTGCACGCTTGGCTACTTTAGTGATTAGTGGCCCACGAGCACAATCCGAGTAGGCTATTGCCGTTGCATTTGCGGAGTACTTCTTTTTAATGTTTGCCATTTACTATTGCATATTCTTTTAATTATTCTTATGCCAATTTAAACCTTTAATAGTATTTAATTGCCTGTGTTTTGCTTATTGAATTACTGTTCAAAATCCGATACGTACTTCTTACGAGCATCCGAGAAGCATCTAACTTTTTTCAGAAGATTCCTTGCTTGATGCTTAAGGACTATTAATTAACGTAACGTAATAGTGCCGATCCGAAGTAGAGGGTGGAGGACTTCTTAAGTTCTTAGTCAAGGGTGGATTACTTCGGCTTCGGCCAACACTATTCTTTGGTGTTGTTGTTTCTTACTTCTTTGTTTGATTGTTGACCAGACTAGAGAATTCCTTGCTCTTTATTAGTCTGTTGTTGAACACTAGTACCGAGTTCTTGTATACCCCGTTATAGCAGATTGAACTCTGGAGGGTATTGGTGTTTTTTGTTCGGCTGGCAGTACTCAGGGGTTGGGATCGTGTGTTTCCGTTGTGGCAGCGAGCCGTATTCGAGTCCTGATTGAGAGCCCTTGTGTACCCGAGTGCCAGGTCGTAACAAATGGCGACCTTGCTTAGGATTTTGTGAACAGTATAAATTTTTGCAGAGTTGTACAACATTTGTTTGTTTGTATTTTAGCGTGCATATTGAAGAATATTTTTTTTGTATGGCAATTAGTAAAGCATTTAAGAGACTCCAGTTAATTTAGTAATTAGTGCTTGCATAGGAAGTTTAACACTTTTGTCTCGAGAATTTTGTTGTGGACTTCAGTATGTCGTGCATTAGCACTGACGATGAGCGAGAGATGTCATTTGAAGGTGTGCCGTTAGTAACCAGTGAGGAGGATGCTAGAGTTTTTGTGAGTAAGCGGTACCACGTGACAGAGGAGAAGCTGACTGGGGTGGATGTTTGTGGCTTGCACCTGATAGCCAAGGTTTTGGGCATTTCCAATGTAGTAGGGATGTCCAAGGGGGAGCTGATTTCCTGGGTGTTGCGTGGGCGACATGGGGTTTCGGAGGAGAGGGCGTTTGGGGGGGTTCCTCCCCAGATCCCCTCTCACTCGACTCCCACAGTGCCGTCCACTCAGTTACCGGAGGTTAGCACTCTCCCACAGAGGGATGAGAATTGGCAGATTGGAGTGCCCTCGGGTGGTGCACATGGTGGTTCCCCAGTTTTTTCCCCCCCTCCTTCAGTAGTGGCAGCTCCCTCTTCCTGCCTGTCTCCAGATATGGTATTTAGACTTGAGCTTGCTAAGATTGAGGCTAGGAAGCAGGAGAATGAGACTAGGAGGCATGAGATTGAGGTTAGGAGGCAAGAGGATGAGACCAGGAGGCAAGAGGATGAGACCAGGAGGCATGAGGCTGAGCTTAGGTACGACTCGGAGAAATATTGTGCTAAATTAGATTTAGATAAGACTCGTGCAGAGTCGACAGGGACTCGGATGGGCCGTGAGGGCCAAGTAAGAGAACAGTCCTTGGCCCAATTAGTCAAATTGGTGCCGGTATTTATTGAAACTGAAGTCACAGAATTTGTTAATCGTTTTGAGAAGAAGTGTAGGGAGCATAATTGGCCTGAAGAGAAGTGGGCAGCTCTAGTCTCCTCAAGACTTACGGGTAAGGGTCTGAAGGCTTATGATGCACTGCCTTTAGTCTTGCATTGACTACCCAGAATTGAAGAGAGCTGTCCTACGGGCATACGAGTTGCAACCGGAAACATATCGATTGAAGTTTCGGGGTGTTACAAAGACTAGGGAGGCGACCTTTCTTGAACATGCCCGGGACTTAAAAGATGCACTTAAAAACTGGACACGTTCTGAGAAAGCTGAGACGGCAGAACAGTTGACTGAGCTGTTTCTGCTCGAGCAGTTTTATAAGTGTACTGGTGCAGAAATGACTTTAACTATTAAAGAAAAGAACCCAAAAACTCTACAGGAGGCAGCTGAGATGGCTGACCTCCGGCTATCACTAATTCGTGGGTGCGGGTCTGCCCAGCGTAGTGAGGCAGGTAACAAGGGGCGTGACGCCCCACCCCCCCGAGTTAGTGATATACCTTATGCAAACAAGTACAAGAGCCATGATACCAAGACTGACCACAAGACTAGCACCGTCCCATTTAAGAAGGGGCCGGGCCCTTCCCAGTACCAAGGGAAGCCCAAAGGGGAGTTGGAGTGTTATCATTGTCATAAAAAGGGGCACTTTGCAAGAGTCTGTCCTAGCAAACCACCTACAGCAGCTGTGTCTTTGGCCTGCAACATTGGTGTGTCTCCGAAGTCATCTGAGTTTGCCCGGGGCAGTTCGTCAGAGGCTGAGGCACAGCCAATGCAGAAGCACCTGGGAGGCTCGAACCCTGCTCAGGATGTTGTTTGCGACCATAGAGGGCGGGGTTGCGTGATGTGGGCGGGGCGCAAGCATGGAGTAGAGGTCTTGCGTGATACAGGTGCTTCCCAGACTCTGATGAAAAACTTGACTGACTACCCTATAAACGCGGCTCGGGTGGTAGTGGTGCAGGGTATTAATGCAACTCAGTCATACCCACTGGTGCGGATGGAGTTGGAGGTGGATGGTGTGGCACGTGAATTGGATGTCGGGATTGTGGAGAAACTGCCAGTGAAGGGCGTCGACCTTCTTCTCGGCAACGACTTTGCAATGCCCGCTTCTGAGGTTCTACCCTTAGTCGTTGCCGAGAGGCCGGCCGACGTGAGTAGGGAAGAGCAAGAGTGGGTCGAGCGGTGCCAGACACAACCCATGGAGTGTGTTGTCACCCGAGCTCGGGCAGCTAAAGTGTCACAGCCTAGTCCTCCGTCTTCAGACCAGCGGAGGAACGATCAACAGGAGGAGGCTAAAGCTGGAGTTGGTTTTAAGAGTTTTGACTCGGCGGCTCTCCTGGGTGATTCAGTATTAGCACCATTACTTAATTCTGGAGGAGCCCCTGGGCCTGTCATCGAGAGTGACGAGGCTGGGCATGACGAGTCTCCACGACAGCATCGTTATGTACATCGAGAGAGACAGAGGGAGCAGCCCAGTATCGGGGAAGGTCATGTATTGCTCCGGGAGCAGTTAGATCGCGTGGCACCCTCAGATATACGTCGGTTGCAACTAGAGGACCCTGAGCTCCAAACGTGTGCTAATGGAGCTGTAGAGCTCGACAAGGACGGCGATGCACAGCCAGGAGATTTTTTTTATTGGCATCCTCAGCGGGATCTTGGATTGCCTTATGTGCTGTTTGCTGCTCGGGAGGTACCTGGTGAGAGCCTGGGATTTAGTCCAAACGAGCTGATTTTTGGACACCGTGTCAGGGGCCCCCTTAACATGCTGAAAGAAATTTGGGAGGGGACTGTGCAGCCTTGTCCATTATTAAAGTATGTGCTTGAAAGCCGTGAGCGCATGCTTAAGAGTCTGGAGATGGCAGGTAGAAATTTGACAGAATCACAAGCTTTGATGAAGGACAGGTATGATCGCAAAGTGAGGCTCCGGAAGTTCACTGTAGGACAAGAGGTATTAATTGTGTTGCCTTTGGTTGGTAACCCCCTCTCTGCGAAGTACACTGGACCTTATAAAATTGTAGACAAAATGTCAGACTTAGATTACCTTGTTGCCACTCCAGACAGGAGGAAAAAGAACCAGTTTTGTCACGTGAACCTTATTAAAGAGTATGTGAGGCGCCCCTCTGAGCCTCTCACTGTCCCTGTGTTGGCTTGTTGCGGCCGTGGTGGAGAAGGAGAGGGGGACAGTCAAGCTTCAGAGGAGGATAGCTGGGATCAACATGTTTCAGCGGATCAGTGGGCGGGGAACTCGAGCCTAAGGGCTGACGAGGCTATAGCTCATTTGCCTGAGCCGCAGTTTGATGCTATCCGTCAGTTGTTCGGTTCATACCCCACTGTATTTGCTGAACACCCAGGCCTCACTACTCAGGCTATGCATGATGTTGACGTGGGGGACCATCTACCCTTTAAGTCAATCCCGTACCGTGTGCCCCCATAAAACTACCAGCTCTGAGGGATGAGTTGGAGTATATGCTCGGTAGAGGGTTGATAGAGAAAGGCACAGTTAAGTGGACTTCCCCCATAACACTGCAGCCTAAGCCAGATGGCAAGGTACGCATTTGTATTGATTTCCGTAGGTTAAACGGTTTGACTCCAACTAACCCATATCCTCTTCCTCGGGTTGATGATAGTGTTGACAAAATTGGTAATGCTCGTTTTTTGTCTAAAGTAGATTTAGTAAAAGGTTACTGGCAAGTACCTTTGTCCGAGCGTGCTAAAGAGGTATGTGGTTTTGTTGTGGACGGGAGTACCTACCAGTGCAATGTTATGCCTTACGGACTTAAGAATGCACCAGCAACGTTTCAGAACCTGATGAATGAAATTGTAAAAGACATTCCAAATTGCACCGTATATTTGGACGATGTAATCATTTATGATGACGACTTTGAGAGCCATTGTGAGCACCTTGAGACCTTGTTCCGGAAACTTAGTAAAGCAGGTCTGGTAGTAAATTTGGCAAAGTGTGACTTCGTAAAAGCCACTGTGCAGTACCTTGGGTTTGTAGTGGGAAGGGGACAGGTGTGCCCTCCTCAGAACAAGATACAGGCTATCAATAAATTTCCGCACCCAACAACCAAGAAGCAGATTATGAGATTCTTGGGTATGATAGGCTACTACAGACGCTTCATAAAAGGTTACTCAACGGTGTTGGCACCTCTCACAGATTTGTTATCTAAAGACAAAAAGTTTTTGTGGGCACCTGAGTGTGAAAAGGCTTTCACTTTGGTGAAACATTTGCTATGTACTCACCCGATACTCAGGGCCCCAGACTTTAACAGGCCTTTTCAGCTGGCAACAGATGCTAGTGGTGTAGGGGCTGGTGCCGTCTTGCTACAGACAGACAATGAAGGTGTGGAACACCCAGTAAGTTTCTTTTCTAAGAAGTTCAATGCTGCACAAAAGAACTATTCTACAATAGAAAAGGAATTACTGGCGATTGTGCTGTCGCTCAGGCACTTCGAGGTGTATGTTCCAGCCTATGGCCCAGTCGTGGTTATCTACACTGATCATCACCCTTTGAGATTCCTGAATCAATTTCACAATCGCAATATGAGACTGACCAGGTGGTCTTTGATGTTGCAGGAGTTTAACCTGGACATCCGTCATATTGCTGGATGTGACAATGTGATCGCGGATTGTTTATCAGGGGTGGATGATCAGTCGTAGGCTATCACAGGTGTGTGGGTTTGAGTGGAGGAAAATAGGCTGCCCTTATAGTGCAGCCGGGAAAAACATATTAAAATATAAAAATCATATAAAAACTCTTTCTTTTGATATAGATAATCGTATAAGTTTGCCATAGCCTATAGAGTTTGAGTAGTCCACGAACTATCAAACGGTTGAGCTGCTGTAAGCTCGCTCTGGGAGCACGATATTGTGTCTTTTTGCTATTGTTGGGAGGAGTTATAAAATGTGAATGTTTTAAAATAATAAGATGTGTTTTGGTGATAAACTCAGCTTTGTTTTAGTGCCATGCGGTCGCTGGGTGTGAGGGGCTTCATGGGGTTCTGTGTTTGTCAGATTTTAGCTCAGGGTTGAGCAAGTAAAATCTTGGGGGAGGTGTGACGCATGTCCAGTGTGAGCATGCTGTACAGAACGCCTAGTCATGCCCCACTCTCGCTAGGATCGTCAGGGCAGGAACTTTGGCTGTAGTCTATGTAGAGTTTCCTAACTTAGTTCATGTGAGCCGTTGTACTATAAGTATTATGAATATGCATTTTGTTTTCATCTGAGTCAACGAGTTCTATTTTATATCATTAGTTATAAGTATTGTGTGTAAAACTTATTTGTAATGATGGGGGGAGAAGCAGCCACCGTTGGGGGTCAGTGGGTGCGCCATGCGGGAGGTGGGCCTAACTCACTAGCACTCCCCCCTCCCCCCTCCCCTCAGTGCTAGGGGAGCCTTTGTCTATCCCAGAGGAGAGAGAGAAATTACGTAATGATTGTCAGTGGGCGGTCCTTAGTAGTTCACGTTGCCGGGTATAAAAAGGGAAGTCTAGCCATTTTTTCATCAGAACTCATTAGGCAGAGCGACTTCTCATTTCCCTTGCTAACTATATATATTCTTCTGACTGATGTGAACTTTCTCTACTACCTTACATTCTTATCTCCTCTTTTCCCTGCCTGTTTAACTTCCATGGTCCCGTTGGTGCAGAGCTAGTCAGCCAACGTATTATCGCTTGAGTTCTCACTAGATACTTGCCTATTAGATAGCCTATTTTGGATGGGTTAACTTAGAATAGAATTGATTTATGTTTGTTGCACTTGTATATGCATTTCCCTGTGTGTTATTATTATTATTCCTGTTTTCTGCTAGTCTAGGTAATGCTAGACTGGGGTAAGGCTTTTCTGTGTTACGAGTTGTTGTTTGATGCAGTGGTTAAGCGTTAAACCTACATACTCGTTTCGGTTCAGTGAAGCCTAGGTTGTCTTCGCGGCTGACTGTGTTGAGTTAATAATTTACAGTGCGTGAGGGCAAGAGCCTAACCACCCTGTATTTTATAAACAGTTTGTTTTTACTTTGTCAAGGAGCCGGGAGAAAACCAGATACAAGGGATCTGGATTTCTCAAAGTGCACCTGTTAGTTTTAACGTAATACTTTAAACAGTTGTGAGGACTTCGCTAGGCTACGAGCCGTTTTTGCTCAGTCACTGCTACCTTTTGCCCACAATACCCCAGCTAGACTTTACTCGATTAGTAGATACAGAATAGTATTGAAGCTTTCCTTATGTATGATATTGTTTATGCATTATTGATTTCATGTGTTGCACGCTTGGCTACTTTAGTGATTAGTGGCCCACGAGCACAATCAGAGTAGGCTATTGCCGTTGCATTTGCGGAGTACTTCTTTTTAATGTTTGCCATTTACTATTGCATATTCTTTTAATTATTCTTATGCCAATTTAAACCTTTTATAGTATTTAATTGCCTGTGTTTTGCTTATTGAATTACTGTTCAAAATCCGATTCATACTTCTTACGAGCATCCGAGAAGCATCTAACTTTTTTCAGAAGATTCCTTGCTCGATGCTTAAGGACTATTAATTAACGTAACGTAATAGTGCCGATCCGAAGTAGAGGGTGGAGGACTTCTTAAGTTCTTAGTCAAGGGTGGATTACTTCGGCTTCGGCCAACACTATTCTTTGGTGTTGTTGTTTCTTACTTCTTTGTTTGATTGTTGACCAGACTAGAGAATTCCTTGCTCTTTATTAGTCTGTTGTTGAACACTAGTACCGAGTTCTTGTATACCCCGTTATAGCAGATTGAACTCTGGAGGGTATTGGTGTTTTTTGTTCGGCTGGCAGTACTCAGGGGTTGGGATCTTGTGTTTCCGTTGTGGCAGCGAGCCGTATTCGAGTCCTGATTGAGAGCCCTTGTGTACCCGAGTGCCAGGTCGTAACATACTTAATTAATTTATTATTATTTTACTTTCCTCGCTAGACTTCATCAAACTTGAAAAAAAAAATACTCCCTAGACCCTCCTTCAAGATATATGTGTACATTTTTCGGCCGGGTCCTCATAAAATACAGGCTCACAATCGCTCGCCAGGAAAAAAATCGACATCTAATGGCACGAAAGGTTTTAAAATTGGCAGAAATGGGGCAAAAGCTCTTAAGACCGCCAAACTAATGGGGCGAATATCTCAAATTCTTAAAATCAATGGGGCTAAACATGAGGGAGAACGGGGCCCCCAAAAAAAATCCCTCGGGTGGAAATCTTACCTTAATTGAATACCAAACATCCATATTAACCCCTTGAGGATTATGACGCGTTTTGACAGTTTATTCTGGCTGTCATTAGTCGATGTTATACAGTTTAGGAAGGATATCTGGGAAGCAAGGGGGTGAATAATATTTCGGTTAACTCTTTAGCTTCCATACGTTCATCCTAAGCTGAATATAACCGTCTAATGAGAGCCATAATTAACTGCCTAAAGTGTTATGGATGTCCCTCATACACCATACAGTCTGTGTAATGTATTATATATATTCTCTCTCCTTCACGCACTCTTCCCTCCACAGGAACTATAGTCTGTTTCTGTTCAACTGACTGTACATTGCAAAGCTTCCATCAAAATACATCAGTTTTTTTAAGGTTTTGTAGTGAAATATGGTGTTAATTATAATAACCTGGCATTAATAAGATAGAGATACATAGTAGTTTCATATTTTTCTATTAATTATCGATAAATTAGCTGCTAAGATATCCAATGTATTTGTCTGCATTCCTCCATTTATTTGCATTCCAGTACCTGTACAAATGTTCAATACAGTATATTTTGTTCATCTTTGTTGAACATATTTATATATTTTAGTTCATATTATTTGATTAATTAATAAATGTATATATTTATTATAGATCTATATTTATTTATTTATTTAATTATTTACCTCTTGTTAACCTTCTCAGTACCAGTGCCGACCTTTTAACTTTATTCTGGCCACTGTTAGACAATATTATTCAGTTTACAAAGGTCCTCTAGCAATTACCAGGCTTCGAACTATCTCACTTGTCCCATTTTATTACCAGGCTTCCAACTATCTCACTTGTCCCCTTTTATTACCAGGCTTCGAACTATCTCACTTGTCCCCTTTTATTACCAGGCTTCGAACTATCTCACTTTACCAGGCTTCGAACTATCTCACTTTACCAGGCTTCGAACTATCTCACTTTACCAGGCTTCCAACTATCTCACTTGTCCCCTTTTATTACCAGGCTTCGAACTATCTCACTTGTCCCCTTTTATTATACCAGATTTGTTTATAAACTAAACAAAATAGTGTAAATATTGCTAGAATGGCATTACAAGAACGTCGCCGGTTAAGGGGGGATGGGCTATTTGTTTGCTAATTTATATGTCTTTGTAATATTTTCTATTTCCCTCCCCAGACCTCCATCAAGCTTCAAAAACACATTCCCTAGATCCACCCTTCGAGATAAATGTGTATATTGTTCGGTAGAAAAATGTCCCGGCCGTAGGGCGGATCCTCCTACATTTACAGGCTCGCTATCGCTCACCACGAAAATATCGACAGGTAAAGGGCACGATTGGTTCGAATAATGACAAAGAAATGGAGTAAATGGTCTTAAAATCACCAAACTAATGGGTCGAACTTCTATAAATCACCAAACTAATGGGTCGAACTTCTATAAATCACCAAACTAATGGGTCGAACTTCTATAAATCACCAAACTAATGGGTCGAACTTCTATAAATCACCAAACTAATGGGTCGAACTTCTATAAATCACCAAACTAATGGGTCGAACTTCTATAAATCACCAAACTAATGGGTCGAACTTCTATAAATCACCAAACTAATGGGTCGAACTTCTATAAATCACCAAACTAATGGGTCGAACTTCTATAAATCAGAAAACTAATGGGATTAAACATGAAGCAGAAATGGGTCCAGAAATACCGACCATCCCCCTTTGATGTGATAGTTATAATTCCGGTCCATCCAGTATCGGGTACCCAATATCCGTTAGATGGATCCGAGCCAGGAAGTGCCAACCGGAAAATTTAGGATGCCACTAGTTGGGTGATTTACGGTACTGGCCTCTACATCATCCCTCAATTGTTGTCCTAATGGGGCATAGTGATGACAGAGAGAGTGAGAGAGAGAGTGAGAGAGAGAGAGAGAGAGAGAGAGTTACAAGGAGCTACAATGAATAGTTAGTATCTCGGAGACCTTGCAGTCCATTCCGAGGAGATAATCGAAGTGGAAGCAGAGAAACTGTTTATTGCACTACACTCATTACAGAGTGTGCAAAATACTATCTACTTAAATCTTGAACTGCTCTACTAAAAATCTATTTTCAACTTCGGAGGTAAGTTTGTTCCAGGTAGAACAGATCTTGTATGTGAAAATGTTTCGACGATAACTAGTGCTGAACCTTTTAAATTCTAATTTACAGTCATGTTTGCGTGTTGTATTCATACTGAGACTAAATTTGTTTGCTATAATCCACATTGTCAAACCCATTAAGTATTTTAAAAACTTCAATGAGCTGACCTCGTATTCTGCGTGTCTCCAACGGGTAGAGATCAATAGCTCTCCACCGGTCCTCGTAGCTCATTCTTCTAAGTGATAGAATAAGCTTTGTAGCCCTAGCTTGCACTCGTTCTGTCAGCATTTCTGAGTGCTGGGCACAAGAATTGAACAGCATACTCCAAGAGAGGCTGTATCAGAGTGTTGTAAAGTATGAGGACTATTTCTTTATTTCTATACTTATATTGCCTCTTAATATAATTAGCACATTGATTTCTGAGCTTTCTTATCTACTTCAATGCACTGATTGGAAAACTTTAGGTCACTACAAAATTCAGAACACCCAAATCCTTTTCCAAGTCAGTCACTTCCAGAGGCATTCCCAATAGTGAATAGCCTGAATTGGGGTTTGTTAGGCCGATATGCATCACCTTTCACTTTTCCAAGTTTAGAGGTATCTGACATGTCTCCGACCATTCACCCAGTCTGTTGAGGTCCATCCTGAGCTGTTCAACCCCTTTGGGATCTTTCACATTCATTCCAAACTTTATGTAATCTGCAAAATTGGAGATCACACTCAACAGACCAATATCGATGTCATTGACATATATGATAAACAGTAGTGGGCCAAGGACAGATCCCTGTGGAACTCCAGAAGTTACTGGAGTCCATTCAGAAGAAACACCATTGGTTACCACTCAGCATTTCATGGACAAATTACAGCAAATTTGTAAGACATGGTCGGTGTCGCCTTAATCCATGTTGGGAATCTGTAATGAAATTGTGGATTTCTAAGTAGTCTACTAGTATCCCTTCTAAGAGTTTTACTTTGATAAAAGTCAAGCATATTGGCCGATAATTCTTGGGACATTCGTGATCCCCTTTCTTAATAAGTGAGGTCACATTGGCCAGTTTAAAGTCTTCAGGGACCTCTCCATTTTCTAGTGATTTATTGAAGATGTCTGCCAAGAAAGGTGCGATTTCATCTCGCACTTCTCGTACAAGTCGGGGAAGAAAGCTATCTGGGCCGGATGACTTGAACCCATTTAACTTATCTATTATTCTTGCTACCTCCTCTTGGTTGCATCTAATTCTGCTAAGAACTTCACCCTCATGCACTAGTCCTGGACTCGGCATGTCACTTGTATTTTCCCTTGTGAATACCGAAGAAAATAGTCGTTTAGGGATTTAGCTATATCAGTGTCAGAATTTTTGAAGTTGGCCTGTTGGGTCCTTTAGAGGTCCAATGCTACTTTTGAATGGCTTCCTGCTGAAGAACTCACATACCTGAAGAACTTTTTAGGACTCTTTCCAGAGGGCTGTAACCTTTAGTTCTCCAATCCGCTTTGCTTCCTTTATAAGAGATTTCACTCTCTACACCTATTTTTGGAGGAATCTAAATAGCCTTGGTCTTGACTTCTGTTTGCCTCTCTGTGTGCAACCTTTGTCTTTCTAATTGCTGAAACTATTTCTCTTCTGCGGCTCGCTTGGTGTAGTGACTAGAGTCTCGGATTTCCACCCAGAAGGCCCGGGATCGCGCCCTCGCTCGGCGCATTAAAGATTTTTCACAAGCACTGAGTCGTTACCATCCCTCATAAGCAAGGAGATGGGCTAGTAGTACAGGACCCCAATGGAAATATGCCTAATCGGCCTTATTGGGCTATCCTTAGCTGGTTTAGCATGCGCTAGCTTTAAGAACTAATATTATTATTATTATTATTTGAGCCCGATTTGGTAAGTTTAGTAGGAATGAAACTGCTCTTCGAATGACCACCAAAGCGCATTAACAATCTCACTTTCATGTCTGATGTGGGATAAGCATTCCCGAAGTCCTTCAAAATTTGCACAACATAAATCTAGTTTTGCACTCTGATGACTGGTGGGTCTGCTGGTAAAGGTGCAAATGGAGAACCTAACTAGATTGTGGTCACTACCTCCAAGTGATTCCCCAAAAGATAGGCTGGTCACACTTTCATCTTCAGTGGTGAACACAAGATCAAGTATAATATAGTTCCCTTTAGTTGGCTCGTTCACCCACTGGGTCAAAAAGTTATCATTGGCAAAGTCCACAAAACGTCTACTTTCCGCATCGGCATATTTTGCTTCCCAGTTTACTAGGCAATTGAAATCACCTAAGAGAGAGAGAGAGAGCGAGAGAGAGAGAGAGAGAGAGAGAGAGAGAGAGAGAGAGAGAGAGGGAGAGAGAGAGAGGGACTACAAGACGGAGGGAGACGAGGTGGAGGGAGAAGCGAAAATTAGAGACAAATGGTGGAAGGGCAAGTTAGAGAGTAAAGGGAAGGGAGTTGTGTCAGTATACAGAAAAGGTCTTTGTAATATTGAAATAGAGGAAAGAGAGAGAAGGAGAGGAGTGTAATTGTAGAAGAAAACATTATTACAACATTATTCCAACAAGGACATACACAAATATATTGGTTTAAGGGGGAAAGGATTATATTGGATGATTTATTTATTATTCCAACAAGGACATACACAAATATATTGGTTTAAGGGGGAAAGGATTATATTGGATGATTTATTTATTTACTTATTGCTGTTTTTGTTTCCTCCCTAGACCTCCATGAAGCTTATAAAAAACGAAGTGGCTACGGGACACCACCAGTGGTGTCCCGCAGCCCAGCCAGTGGGGGTGGGGTACGGGACACCACTGGTGGTGTCCCGTAGCCCAGCCTGGCTGGGCTGCGTGACACCACCAGTGGTGTCTCGCAGCCCAGCCACACTGGGTAGGCTACGGGACACCACCACAAGTGTTTTCGTATTTATCGCCATATAATTCAGCCAATTAGACTGTTGAATCGAAATTCTTTGGATTATTATTTATATTATCATTAAAAACGGACTTTATTAAATTATAATCCTACATGTTGTATATACAGACCTATTCCACACTCAACTCCCTACGCCACACACACTCACACATACCTATTTATACATATAACTAGGCTTATATATAGCCGTTATATATGTGTGTATATTCTTCGTCTTACATATCCATCGTTCTTGATCGCACTATGGCGCTAGGTAGCCTGTTCCACAGGTATATACAACTCTTACCAAACCAGTATTTGCCTATATTTTTGAAACGAAATGTATCTCATTTGAAACCATTGGTTTGAGTTTTCTCGCTATCGCTGAGCTTCAGTACATCTTTCAAATCCCCTGTATTTAGCCTATCTCACTTACCCACTTGAACACCTCTATCATATCTACCATATCGTATCATATCATATCTAACTCTGCGTCTTTCTAACGAATGTAAGCCTAGCTTCTTCAACCTGTCCTGTCTTCATATGGAAGATTTCTAATATTACAGATTAGTATTGTCATTCTCAGTTGTACTCTCTCCAAGGAATCTATGTTCATTCTCTAATAGGGACTCCAATTTTGAACAGCATAATCCATGTGTAGCCTCACTAGCGCTAGATAAAAGTTCAAGATTACTACTTATTACGTCTGCTGTTCTGTTACTCACACTTCTAGATATACATACCCAGAACTCTATTTGCCTTATTTCGAACACTGATGCATTGATTTCGTGGTTTCAAATCACAGTTGACGATGATTCTCAAGTCTTTTTCATTATTTGAGTTAGTTATATCCACGTTATCGAAATTGTATACTGCATTTCCTATCGATTTACTCAATTTTACTACACTGCATTTACTTACATTGAACTTCATCTGCCAGTTTACTACCCATTTGTGTAATATGTCTAAATCTATTTGGAGTGTTTCCATTTTAGTGTCATCTGTAAATTTACTGATTTTGCTAGTTATTCCTACATCAAGGTTCTCTCTCTCTCTCTCTCTCTCTCTCTGAGAGAGAGAGAGAGAGAGAGAGAGAGAGAAAGAGGTACAATTTACAAGTAGGTGTTAATTTCCTGGATTACCTGGATTAGCTTGAGATCTTAAGGTAAAGGGTCCAGGTACGCTGGTATCCAGAGATTGGTCAGCGGTTTTTTTTTCTCGCAACCTTCGCCCGCACTCACATGGTAGCAATATAAATGTTTTATAATGCTATAGATTTACCAATTACCATCCCTATCCTAAATTAACCAAACATCACATTTGGATGCCAATAATCACCAGACAACAATTATGCATCATCAATTGAGAAATTTTACCTATTATCTATATGTTGATTCACTATATAAACACACACAAACTCATGCACATTCACATTTTCACGCACAAAATCATTCAGGAACACATATTCGTATTCCTACCCACAATGTCATTAACTCGCATTGCGTGTATTCACCTTATAATAATAATAATAATAATAATAATAATAGTTCTTAAAGCTTAGCGCATGCTAAGCTAGCTAAGGATAGCTCAATAAGGCCGATTAGGCGTATTCCCATTGGGGTCCTGTACTACTACCCCATCCCTTTGCTCATGAGGGATGGTAACGACTCAGTGCTTGTGAAAAATCTTTAATGCGCCGAGCGTGGGCGCGAACCCGGGCCTTCTGGGTGGAAGTCCGAGACGCTAGTCACTACACCAAGCGAGCCGAACAAGTTCGTTGATTTATATTCATATATCTACACACACACACACTTTTAGATTACCACTCGACAACGCACATATATTCGAACATACATTCACAATTACACACTCGCCTTCCCAATCAGAATACACACGCCCACACATTGATATTCCCTCCCACAATCGCACCCACACTCTAATGTTCTTTCAGAACCACACGCACAAATACATATTCGCATTCCTAATCACAAACCCAAACACACATTCACAAAGACAAGTCATGTGAATGACTCTCATTCTCTCTCTATCACATACACACATACTCACACTCACACTCACACACACACAAACATATTGTACATTCATTATTAATTTTGTACATCAATTATACAAACACATATTTCCACTCACAAACGTACAGGCTTTATGCTCGTACATGCACATTCCTACTCGTGCATGCAAGCTTGCACTGCGCCCCCCCCCCCCCCCCAACTGGCCTACGCAAGGCAGATCCAGCTCACACCCAATTAATTCATTAAGCTATTCAGTTTTTTCTTGAAAGCCTACTGCTACTGAGCTGATCACTTTACAGTGTACTTTGCAATTTCTTTCACAAATATATAATTGTGTTCCTTCCAAATTATGACCCAAACGTACATGCCATAACAAACGCACATACATACTCATGTAGACATGCATTTGAACATCCATATAACATTCGTAAACAAACATTTATTTACGCACATATACTGTATTTGCATTACTTTACATTACATTCACAAACATATTAATTTACACAAACACATGTAACTATCCACACATTGACGCACTTGTGCTTGTGAACGTCGTCAAGCTGTCTTATAGCACGTTATGCAAGTATGAATGACTTTACTTCTGTTTGATCATTATACCATAATGGTAACAGATATGTAGACAATAGACATGTGGAATAGGCTACCTAGCGCCATTGTGGGATCAAGAACGACAGAGAGTTTCAAAATAAAATTAGATAAACGTATACACGAGATGGGTTGGGTGTGAGAGGGATCTGCCTTGTTTTGGCCAATCGACTGTCTGCAGACTCCCATATGTTCTTATAAGATGGATAGTAAGACGAAGAATATACACACATATATAACGGCTATATATAAGCCTAGTTAGATGTATAAATAGGTATGTGTGAGTGTGTGTGGCGTAGGGAGTTGAGTGTGGAATAGGTCTGTATATACAACATGTAGGATTATAATTTAATAAAGTCCAACGTTTTTAATGATAATATAAATAATAATCCAAAGAATTTCGATTCAACAGTCTAATTGGCTGAATTATATGGCGATAAATACGAAAACACTTGTGGTGGTGTCCCGTAGCCTACCCAGTGTGGCTGGGCTGCGAGACACCACTGGTGGTGTCACGCAGCCCAGCCAGTGAGGCTGGGCTACGGGACACCACCAGTGGTGTCCCGTAGCCCAGCCTCACTGGCTGGGCTGCGGGACACCACTGGTGGTGTCCCGTAGCCACTTCGTATAAAAAACATCCCCAAGATCCTCCTTCCCCGGTAGATAATTTTGTTCTTTTTTTTTCAGTAGAAAAATGTCCCTCGGATCCTCCAAAATTACAGGTTCGCTATCGCTCGCTAAGAAAAAAATTGACATATGAATGGCACGAAAGGTCTTTAAAATAACCAAATTAATTAAGACTCATGTGAGCACAGAAGAGAGAAGCACCAGAGAAGAAGGAACAAAGCAGACAAGAAAACGCCCCAGAAAAACCGAAGGACAAACTCAAACAAAGAAGATAAAAACTAGGAACAGAGGAAACAGGAAACAATCGATCACCAAACCCAGTATTCCAGATTCCCAGCCTATCAACAACAACAACAACAACAACGAGCACAAAACAACTGAGAGGAGGACTGGAAAGACATACGACAACGGAAGCAAGTAAAGGAGACAGAAGACAAGGAAATAACAACGAACGAGGAAGACAAGATGGCCACCACCAAGAAGCACGACTTCGGTCCAAATGAAAGGAGTAATTAAGATAGAACAGAAAAATATATCATTCCCGAGAACCAGACAAGAGGTAATATCTACAATGCCATGCATCCCGAAATTACCCTACAAACATAATAAACATCAACAAAAGGAAAGAAATGCGAAATAACAGAAAAGAAGAAACATGCGTTCATGAGGAAGACTAGCACGCGGAGGAATACCACGTGTACACAATTACCACCAGAATGACCAGAATATTTCCCCATAACATAATTATTATACGTAAAACTAATACTCCCAGACTCACCACGAACGCCGGAAGAGATGCCCGAATTACAACGGTTTCATCGCAATGTCCATCAACACCTGGGAAACCTATCAAGACTCCTTCCTCTGATCAAGAAGTCCCAAAAAGGGATATTGTCTTCAGCCAGAGTAAGGACTCTCAGTATCACCGCCGGAGTAAGGACTTGCGCCCTACTTATTCCCAAGGACCGGCTCACCTGCCTGCATCTTTCGAAGAGAGGCCTAATTCCCTAAATTAAACCTGACTAGACTTATGACCTTTTTAACCTCAAAATACATATCCCGGGACATCTCAGCTCAAGTCGTCTCTATCCCGACGAATGCTGAACAGGGCAAGCAATTCTAGGGCATTCATAATACTGGCATGCTAGTAGTGATAGTCCTAGGATTACCGTCCCCTTCAAGTAAAGATTGAGCGGTATGCCGAATATCTTGAAATGTCTGAGGAGTTCTTTTTCCTAGTGAGGAAATACTCTTAGACTTGCCATGGTATTGTGCTAACATAATAATCCCCAGTAGGTGGGCGACTTTTAGTATTAAAAGTAGAATATATGGGCATGCCCTGAATCATACTTTTATTATTAAATCTAGCACCTTCTAATCTCTTCGAAGATACTTGACATGTCAAGGTCCTTCGTCTAGTCCAGGGCTCTGCGAGACACCTTAACAGGCACTCTGCATAAAGAAGTCCTTAATACATCTATCGGTAACATGTTATGCAGATATTTGTAGTTAAAAGGTTTAAACACAGCCCCGAGTTCCTTGAACCTCTTGTAAAGGTCAGAGGCAGTCGAAACAATAGTATGGGTCATGACCATATTATTAATTCGCGTTCGCCTTATATATCGTCACTGTGTAATGACATTTGAGACGTTATATTAAAGACTCCACACCAAGAGTACCTGAACAGAACTTCACCACCGGTTAATATAACGGTCAGGATAGTCAATCCTCTATAGCCTTGTGCTAGTGTATGCTTGCGTTCATCCGATGATGTGCCCAGTGTCATGACATGTTCGGAGCCTCATTTAAGACCCTATACCCATTAACCCATCTGTAAACAACTGATCCACATGACAGGCCAACCTGGACGGCCCAACGGAGACTTAGAAGACTTCAAACTGCTACAAATAATAATAGATACCAAGATACCAGTGACGAGGTATACAAGTTAGAGTCCACATATCGACTTTATCTTCACACTAGTGCGTCGGTGTTGAATAAATAGTTAGTCTCAATGTATATCGACTCTGCCAAATTCACACCAGTGCGTTGGTGCTAGTTAAATAGTTAGAGTCCCCACATAATTATGTTCACAGTAGTGCGTCGGTGTTGATAAAATAGTTAGAGTCCCAATATATCGACTCTGTTCAATTCACACCAGTGCAACGGTACTAGTAAAATAGTTAGAGTCCCACCATAGCGTCTCTGTCATTTTTACACCAGTGCGTCGGTGTCCATAATATACGCAGAGTCCCCACCTATTGACTCTGTCTGAAGTAAACCATACGCCAGTGAATACGCCTAGTTGACTCTAAATGATTTGTTATTTATAAGCCAACACATAAGTTCACTTTGAGTGACTTAGTAAAATCCTCGTCATATGTACAAGTGCTACAGTTTTATATAAATGTTGAACAAGCACCTCACTTTGTATTAACTCATAATTGTATCTATCCTATAAATGTTAATAAGCAAGTTAAAATCAAATATATAAGCTTCTTGTAGATCTTCACTCATGCTAGGACAGTTTTTGTTGTATACAATAATTACCATGTTTATCTGATATACTTATCTGTGATTAATGAAGTATAGTTAAGCTAAATAAAACTGTACTAAAAGTTACCCTTGGTGTTATATGTATCCTGTATTGTCTTCTATGCATGTATTTGTATGATCTTGGAATTCCCCAGTCAAATAGAACTCACCACGACCAATACGTAAACCTGGTAAGAACCCTGGTATAACAGTCTTAATATTGACAAAGAAATGGCGTGAAAAGTCTTAAAATCACCAAACTAATGAGACGAACGTCTTACAATCTGAAAACTAATGGGCTTAAACCTGAGAGAGAAGGGTGGCCAGAGAAAACAACCATCTCCCATACAGGTTAGAATCTTCCAATGAAAAGAAGAAACACGAATATGAAACCATGGAAAATGTATAACCAAAGACTGGCTGAACAAAACATAATAGATCGAAAGTGTATTATAATATATACAAACAATATAAACTAAAGACGTGGTGATATACGATCCTAGTCAATGGAGGGAGTTATAAATAGAAATCCAGGTTGTTAAATGGATCAATTTGTTTACTTGTATTGTATGTGTCTGGGTTAAGGGGGTAGTGGTTATTTTTATGGTGTTCTTATTCATACATTTCCGTATTATTCAGTTTCCTAGGTAGACCTCCATCAAGCTTAAATAAACACCACCTAGACCCCCCTTCAAGGTAATTTGTACATTTTTTGGTAGAAAAATGTCCAAGCCGAAGGTAGGTTCCTCTTTAAATTACAGGCTCGCTATAGCTCGCGAGGTTAAAATTGACACCTAAATTGCACGAAAGGTCTTAAAATTGACGATGAAACGGGTCGAAAGGTGGTATATTCGCCAAACTAATGGGCCCAACGTCTTAAAATCTCAAAACTAATGGAGCTAAACAAAAGTGAGAAGGGGGTCCAGAAAAATAAATCCTCCCCGCTTAAGGCAAACATCAATATATGCTACAAGAGTTAGACTAGCTATAGATGTCTTAAGGCAAACATCAATATATGCTACAAGAGTTAGACTAGCTATAGTTGTCTTAAGGCAAACATCAATATATGCTACAAGAGTTAGACTAGCTATAGTTGTCTTAAGGCAAACATCAATATATGCTACAAGAGTTAGACTAGCTATAGTTGTCTTAAGGCAAAAATCAATATATGCTACAAGAGTTAGACGAGCTATAGTTGTCTTAAGGCAAACATCAATATATGCTACAAGAGTTAGACTAGCTATAGTTGTCTTAAGGCAAACATCAATATATGCTACAAGAGTTAGACTAGCTATAGTTGTCTTAAGGCAAACATCAATATATGCTACAAGAGTTAGACTAGCTATAGTTGTCTTAAGGCAAACATCAATATATGCTACAACAGTTAGACTAGCTATAGTTGTCTTAAGGCAAACATCAATATATGCTACAAGAGTTAGACTAGCTATAGTTGTCTAAAGGCAAACATCAATATATGCTACAAGAGTTAGACTAGCTATAGTTGTCTTAAGGCAAACATCAATATATGCTACAAGAGTTAGACTAGCTATAGTTGTCTTAAGGCAAACATCAATATATGCTACAAGAGTTAGACTAGCTATAGTTGTCTTAAGGCTAACATCAATATATGCTACAAGAGTTAGACTAGCTATAGTTGTCTTAAGGCAAACATCAATATATGCTACAAGAGTTAGACTAGCTATAGTTGTCTTAAGGCAAACATCAATATATGCTACAAGAGTTAGACTAGCTATAGTTGTCTTAAGGTAAACATCAATATATACTACAAGAGTTAGACTAGCTATAGTTGTCTTAAGGCAAACATCAATATATGCTACAAGTTAGACTAGCTATAGTTGTCTTAAGGCAAACATCAATATATGCTACAAGAGTTAGACTAGCTATAGTTGTCTTAAGGCAAACATCAATATATGCTACAAGAGTTAGACTAGCTATAGTTGTCTTAAGGCAAACATCAATATATGCTACAAGAGTTAGACTAGCTATATAGTTGTCTTAAGGCAAACATCAATATATGCTACAAGAGTTAGACTAGCTATAGTTGTCTTACGGCAAACATCAATATATGCTACAAGAGTTAGACTAGCTATAGTTGTCTTAAGGCAAACATCAATATATGCAACAAGAGTTAGACTAGCTATAGTTGTCTTAAGGCAAACATCAATATATGCTACAAGAGTTAGACTAGCTATAGTTGTCTTAAGGCAAACATCAATATATGCTACAAGAGTTAGACTAGCTATAGTTGTCTTAAGGCAAACATCAATATATGCTACAAGAGTTAGACTAGCTATAGTTGTCTTAAGGCAAACATCAGTATATGCTACAAGAGTTAGACTAGCTATAGTTGTCTTAAGGCAAACATCAATATATGCTACAAGAGTTAGACTAGCTATAGTTGTCTTAAGGCAAACATCAATATATGCTACAAGAGTTAGACTAGCTATAGTTGTCTTAAGGCAAACATCAATATATGCTACAAGAGTTAGACTAGCTATAGTTGTCTTAAGGCAAACATCAATATATGCTACAAGAGTTAGACTAGCTATAGTTGTCTTAAGGCAAACATCAATATATGCTACAAGAGTTAGACTACTATAGTTGTCTTAAGGCAAACATCAATATATGCTACAAGAGTTAGACTAGCTATAGTTGTCTTAAGGCAAACATCAATATATGCTACAAGAGTTAGACTAGCTATAGTTGTCTTAAGGCAAACATCAATATATGCTACAAGAGTTAGACTAGCTATAGTTGTCTTAAGGCAAACATCAATATATGCTACAAGAGTTAGACTAGCTATATAGTTGTCTTAAGGCAAACATCAATATATGCTACAAGAGTTAGACTAGCTATAGTTGTCTTAAGGCAAACATCAATATATGCTACAAGAGTTAGACTAGCTATAGTTGTCTTACGGCAAACATCAATATATGCTACAAGAGTTAGACTAGCTATAGTTGTCTTTTCGTTTTAGAGTCCATGTTCACGTCCCAGTTTATCCTACATCCCCGAACCTCAATAATACAAAAGTGCAATTTTGTCCTGTTCCTCCACACCTGAGAGTATTGTACATTGAGAATGTTACCTCTTGGAATGGATTGGGCTTCAGAAGGTTCAGTCCAAACTATAACATTCCACTCTAACATTGTACATATTTGGTGGAAGTGTATCATCATTACTTCTTAATTTTTGACAAACGATATTTTATGTTATTTACAATTATGCCATTTTTCATAATTCTATAACTATCTATTTACATCTATCTGTCTGTCCAATTGTCTATCTATCTGTCCAATTATCCATCTATTTATCTATACATCAGTCTATTTTTCTCTCTGTCTGTATTTGTCTGTCTGCCTGTCTATTAGGTATTATAAACGGGCTCTGATAATACAATGGTCAGATAGATTGGTTTATTGTCAATGGTGTACAAGGTATAGGAATATAGATATTAAGTGATCATTTCCATCACAGATCTCCGTATATGTCTCCCACGGAACTCTGTAGTCTCTTCTGACGGGGAGTTGATGGTTCCAGACTCTTGTGTATCTATGGCAACGATGGTGGGGAAAATCTGGCTATACCCGGTTCCAAGTAGGTAGGCCAAAAATCCTGAACCATAACCTCTGTAACTAAAAAAAGGCTAGAGCAAATGGGCTGACCCTTCCTAAATGGTAGATATATTAGCTCGATTACTCTAGTCGTGTGTGAGTTATAGAGGCTAATGTTCAAGAATTTTGGCCTACTTACTTGGAACAGGGTGTAGACTGTAATTGTATGATGCAGCGTTGATAGCTAAGGGCTAAGTCATTGCAATTACTTTAATACGAGGCACTGGTGATTGATACGGGGTGATTAGGTCATTTACAGTAGCACTAATAAGTCATGTCTCACTTGTCATTACGTTAGGCTCGCTCTGTACTGTATTAATGTACTGTATGTCAAATGTTGAATAGAGTCGGTAAGTGCAGGAATATGTCTGAATATCTCACCTGAAATGAAGAAATCATGGTTATCTATTGCTGATACCATTTATTATTCAAAATATACTTGGTGCCGAGATATCACTTATTTGGCCGACTGTACTTCCTGTGTCACTTGGCTACTATTGCGCGTTTCAACTAACACGAACGTTTCTAGTGATTACTATCATTAATCGTAAATAAATCTATATATTAAACCTGATGCCTATGTGTGACTGTATACATACTAGAAAGGTGTACAAGAATCACGAACAATCTGTCAGGTCATAAAACACCTAAACTTTTAAGGGGGGATGGGTGTATTTATTTGACCATTGTTCTATGATTTTATTATTATCTTAGTTTCCTCCCTAGACCTCCATCAAGCTTAAAAAAATACCCCCCAGACTCACCTTCAAAATTAATTTGTAAATTTGTCAATAGAAAATGTCGCAGCCGGAGGCCGGTTACTACTATAATACAAGCTCGCTAACGCTCGCCAGGAAAAAAATCGACACCTAACTTGAACGAATGGTCTTCATATTGACAAAGAAATGAACCAAATAATGGGGCGAACGTCTTATAATCTGAAAACTAATGGGGCTACACATGAGGGAGAAGGGGGACCACAAAAACCGACCCTCCCCCCTTAACATGGAAAGTAAAATGTAAAGTACCAACCTGGTAAACTTGTTGTGGACTGTACAGTATACCACCAACACTACCTGTACATAAGGGCTCTATTAAGGGGAGGTTTTTAGTTTGGTCTCTAGATATCCATCAAGCCCCCTTGAGCCCCTTTCAAGATAAATTTGTACATTTTTCGGTAGAAAAATTTCCCGGCTGAAAGCCGGTTCCTCTTAAATTACAGGCTCGCTATCGCTCGCCAGGATAAAATCGACACCTAAATTGCACGAAAGGTCTTAAAATTGACGGAAATAGGGCGAAAGTTCTTTAGATCGCCAAACTAATGGGACGACTGTCTTAAAATCTCAAAAGCAATGGGGCTAAACATGAGGGAGAAAGGGGTGCAGAACAAAATCCCTCAAGTCGATATCTCCCCTTAAGGGCACATTTTCACTTTCGGAACTTTTATCTGGATCCCCAACTCCCTCATGTTTAGCCCCATTAGTTTTGAGATTTTAAAACATTCAACCCATTAGATTTGCGATTTTAAGACCTTTTTCCCTATTCCTGTCAATGTTTAGACCTTTCGTGCCATTTAGTGTCGATATTTTCCTGGCGAGCGATAGCGAGCCTGTATTTTTGGAATAATCAGCCTTTGGAAATTTTTCTACTGAAAAATTTACACATTTATCTTGAAGGTGGGGATCTTGGGGGTATATTCTTAAGCTTGACGGAAGTCTAGGGAACAAACTAAAAATCTCCCCTTAACCCCTTCTGTACCGGTGGCGTTCTTTTCATTGTATGCCAGCAACTGATAGGTGATTTTGTTCATCTTAGGAAGGGTGTGTGGTAGCTAAAAGGATTGATTGAGATAGTTCGTAGCCTTCTAATGGTTAGAAGACGTTCCTAAGCTTAGTAAAACCATCTAATAGTTGCCAGAATATAATAAAAAAAGGACGTCGGTGGTAATGCATAGGTAAACCCCTTCACTGTAACATGACACGCTTGATCATTGTATCTGTATTAAACGAATGTATTATGATTACAAAGGGCCAGTGCGAGTCTAACAAGTTATTGGGAATATTTTTTTCACTTGTGTTTTTCAGAGGTTCTTCCTATACTTTATCATATTATAGTCTAGTGTTAGAAAGAATACAATGAAAATAAGACCCCATATTCCTGGAAAGGTTACGACTCACACTTATTTCATGAAACAACTTTAATATTTTTCACAACACCTTACTTAACCCTTCAGCACGAATGAGTCATTGTAACCCCTTCTGTACGGCGACGTATTTATCGTGTTATGCTAGTTATATTTAGACGATTGTATGCAGTTTAAGGATGATCTGTGTTAGTAAAGAGGGTTTAGTGACATGTTTTGAAGCCATTTAATGGTTAGAGGTCCTTCCTAAGCTTAATACAATCGTCTAATAGTTGGCAGATTATAATGAAAGGACGTCACCGGTATTGTATGAGTTAGTGTTATTCTGACTAACACTACGCACTTTAATTACCTTAAGAACGGTCTCTCGGAGTTAGTGTTATTCTGACTAACACTACGCACTTTAATTACCTTAAGAACGGTCTCTCGGAGTTAGTGTTATTCTGACTAACACTACGCACTTTAATTACCTTAAGAACGGTCTCTCGGAGTTAGTGTTATTCTGACTAACACTACGCACTTTAATTACCTTAAGAACGGTCTCTCGGAGTTAGTGTTATTCTGACTAACACTACGCACTTTAATTACCTTAAGAACGGTATCTCGGAGTTAAAGGAACATCTCTCACTTAACCAGCTGTGTCCCACAAGTTGTTGTTGTTGCTGCTCCCCAAGCTGCCTGGCCGAACAGCCCCAAGGCCCCGAGCAATTCCAAGGCCACAACCGAGTGCCCCCACAGAACCCTGCCCGCCGACCACAATAAAGCCTGGGTGACCGAAGCCACTCCATGGCGGGGAGCCGAGAAGGGTGCGGAAACGCCCGGGAAACCAAAGCCCCACCCAGGGCCCTGTGCCCCTTAGCAATTATGAAGAGAAAGTTGAGGGGCAAGGGAACAATGTGACGCTTTGGCTTCCAATCTTGGTAGATTGGGAGGTCAATCCACGGAAGAGACGCCGTCACTTGAGATCTAGAAAATATATAAGTTAAAGGAACAGTCAGAGTAAGCTATGGGTATGGCAGAGATTGCTCAGCTCTCACTCTGATAGACCAGCCCATCACCACAGTCCCACAAGTTCATCATAATTATAACACAATCATCTAATGTTTATTTATTATGACGACAGACGGCATCATACTGGGATAATTCATGTATTTACTAGGCACAAACACATGACACGGTAGACAGATCATAATGTTTATATTAGTCATAGATATAACATCACTCTCTCTCTCTCACACACACACACACACACACACACACACACCTCCCCGTGGCGTAACTGATACGCGTCTGGCTCACAACCAGAAGGTCCCGGGTTCGAGACCCGGGCGGGGAAAAGACATTTGGGCAAGTCTCCTAACGGTGTAGCCTCTGTTCACCTAGCAGTATAAATAGGAACCTGGTATAAGTGGACGAAGTTGTGACGTCCCATCTGGGGTTGGTGATCGGTTACAAGATGAGATGGGTATTGTACTGGTCAACCTAAGCTACTGGTCAACCTAAGCCTTCGGGTGACACTGGTACCGTAGTGAGAAAGGTATCGTACAGATTAACCCTAAGCCTTCGTTTCCAGATGTCGCCAATTGGCTAAAATACAGACTACACACACATCCACAGGCATTCCAACGATACATAAACACTTAACATGCATTTCACGCAATACATTCCCAGTTAAGGAGGCGCGATAATAATGAGCTTAGCTCTCATTGCGTGGATTCCCCTTGACGAACAAGCAAGTGAAAGTGAATTACACACACACACACAAGCCTATCCCTCACGACAACAACATGATCTATATAATACAGTATACATATATATTACACACACACACACAAGCCTATCCCTCACGACAACAACATGATCTATATAATACAGTATACATATATATTACACACACACACACAAGCCTATCCCTCACGACAACAACATGATCTATATAATACAGTATACATATATATTACACACACACACAAGCCTATCCCTCACGACAACAACATGATCTATATAATACAGTATACATATATTACACACACACACACAAGCCTATCCCTCACGACAACAACATGATCTATATAATACAGTATACATATATATTACACACACACACAAGCCTATCCCTCACGACAACAACATGATCTATATAATACAGTATACATATATATTACACACACACACACAAGCCTATCCCTCACGACAACAACATGATCTATATAATACAGTATACATATATATTTTATTTTTTGGGGGGATGCTTGGTTGGTTATCGTGTTAGCGGCACATTGGTGGGTGAATAATGTTTATTGGGAGAGTGTGCTGAAACCTACTGTATATAGGGCTTATTAAATAGTGTGTGTGTGTGTGTGTGTGTGTGTGAGAGAGAGAGAGAGACCCCTGGAAACATTGGTGGGTGAATAATGTTTATTGGGAGAGTGTGCTGAAACCTACTGTATATAGGGCTTATTAAATAGTGTGTGTGTGTGTGTGTGTGTGTGAGAGAGAGAGAGAGACCCCTGGAAACATTGGTGGGTGAATAATGTTTATTGGGAGAGTGTGCTGAAACCTACTGTATATAGGGCTTATTAAATAGTGTGTGTGTGTGTGAGAGAGAGAGAGAGAGAGAGAGAGAGACCCCTGGAAACATGCAATCCTCAAAATGTTGCAGTATAATAGTCAATCGTTTATCGGGGATATAAATGAGCTAAATATTGGACTGTTTAACACAACCTTCCCTTTTACCTGTTGTTAATAAACTTGCAATATAAACAAAGTCAAGATATAATATGTAAGTTGTCTGTTTAACGTTCTGATGTTCTGAGTTTGATTAGTGTCTCTCTCTCTCTCTCTCTCTCTCTCTCTCTCTCTCTCTCTCTCTCTCTCTCTCTCTCTCTCTCTCTCTCAAGTGTCTGTCAGAGAGGTAAGTGTGGAAGGAGGGGGGTGATTGGGGTTATAAATATATGCATCAGGCTGTCCATCACGGTCACCTGGATGAATATATGCATCAGGCTGTCCATCACGGTCACCTGGATGAATATATGCATCAGGCTGTCCATCACGGTCACCTGGATGAATATATGCATCAGGCTGTCCATCACGGTCACCTGGATGAATATTAATTACCTGGCCGTAATTACTACTGGTGATATAAAATATACAGTTTGATAGGGAGCTTAAAAGGCCAAGTTATCATAACTTGGCGTTAACCTTTTGAAGATTATGACGCATGTTGACAGTTTATTCTGGCTTTCATTAGACGCATTTTTTATAGTTTTTGAAGGCTCTGTGGGAACCATAAGGGTAAAGATTATCGCAATTTACCCTCTGACTTCCGTACACACCTTATTAACCTGAATTATATCTATCTAAATCTACAGTATATGCTCAGGACCAATCCCCACTTTTCCTATTTTGTTATTTTTATTTTGTATTTAATTATATATATATATTTTTTTTTTTTTTTTTTTTTTTTTTTTTTTTTTTTGTTGGGGGGGCCGCCTCAAGACAGGGCATGAACAGGGAAAACACAAAACACAACATAAAACAACGAACTACCACAGACAAAACACAAATTCACACACATTTAGGTCACCCAGGAGAAAACCCAGAGACCAGGGTCACCAAGAACGCTCCAGCACTACCCCGGCCCCCGACCACCCGGAGAGGTTCCGATCTCGGCAGGCAGACATGCAACGGCGCCGAAGCCACAAGCCCGCCCACCACACTTCCAGGCGCACCCTTCATATTAATAGTCTCCCCGGGCCAGGCGCCTGATGGTCTATTATCTAGTCCAACTTGCGCCCGACCCATTCTCCCAAATGACCACGTGTTCAATCAACTAGTCACAAGCATTCTCCATTTATTTCTGTTTATTACCACTTACTTTGCCTGATCTATAGTCATTCCTCTATCATCCAAAGCTTGTCTTACACAGTTTCTCCATCTCCATGGGGGTCATCCTGCCCTTCTATCTCCCCTTGCATCTGACTCACATATTCTCTTTGTAAGCCTTTCATCTCCCATGGTTCAACATGACCATACCAGTTCAATTCAAGCATTTAATATGTGTTTGTTAATTTCATTAATCGAGTTTAGGAGTAAAGTTGGTTAGTGGAGAGAACTTAATAATTAATTCTGGTTCAGTAGTAGTTTATCGAGAGGCCTTACCTAGGTTTAAGTGCCCCATTAATTACTATTTCCATTCACATATATTCATAGCCTCCGATAGTGCAGTTGGGATATTGTACATGCAAAGATTGATATGCAGGATTCGAAACTGCATAATAAATCGTAGGCTTGTGCAACATTCTTTAACTGTCTTCGTGGTGCAATGCATAAGTGTGTTGATTATCGGTGTGAGCGTCCTGGGTTCGAATCCCCGGACTGCCACATGTGTTTGTTAATTTCATTAATCGAGTTTAGGAGTAACGTTGGTTAGTGGAGAGAACATAATAATTAACCAAACAACGGAAAATAAATGCGCAATCTGATCTTGAAAGGGTTAAGTATAGATCACTGACATGTAGACTCGAGTATGTATAGTATAGTAGCACTGATACGTACAGTATAGTATTGTTAGTAGCACTGATACGTACAGTATAGTATGTATAGTATAGTAGCACTGATACGTACAGTATAGTATGTATAGTATAGTAGCACTGATACGTACAGTATAGTATTATAGTATAGTAGCACTGATACGTACAGTATAGTATGTATAGTATAGTACCACTGATACTTACAGTATAGTATGTAGTATAGTAGCACTGATACGTACAGTATAGTATGTATAGTATAGTAGCACTGATACGTACAGTATAGTATGTATAGTATAGTAGCACTGATACGTACAGTATAGTATGTATAGTATAGTAGCACTGATACAGTATAGTATGTATAGTATAGTAGCACTGATACGTACAGTATAGTATAGTATAGTAGCACTGATACGTACAGTATAGTTATGGTATAGTAGCACTCGAGTATAGTATGTATAGTATAGTAGCACTGATACGTACAGTATAGTATGTATAGTATAGTAGCACTGATACGTACAGTATAGTATGTATAGTATAGTAGCACTGATACGTACAGTATAGTATGTATAGTATAGTAGCACTGATACGTACAGTATAGTATGTATAGTATAGTAGCACTGATACGTACAGTATAGTATGTATAGTATAGTAGCACTGATACGTACAGTATAGTATGTATAGTATAGTAGCACTGATACGTACAGTATAGTATGTATAGTATAGTAGCACTGATACGTACAGTATAGTATGTATAGTATAGTAGCACTGATACGTACAGTATAGTATGTATAGTGTAGTAGCACTGATACGTACAGTATAGTATGTATAGTGTAGTAGCACTGATACGTACAGTATATGTATATGTAGTAGCACTGATACGT
>CM064540.1:28612579-28613861 GCA_032716605.1 Paralithodes platypus
TGCAATCTTTGATCCGTGGCAGTGGGTAGGTATCGTTCTTTGTGACAGCATTGACTTGCCTATAGTCCCTACAAAACCTATGGCTCCCGTCTGGCTTTGGCACGAGTATGACCGGACTACTCCACTGGCTTAAGGCCCCTTTGACCAGTTCGTTAGACAACATAAAGTCAAGCTCGACCTGCAGTATACTCCTGCGTTGTGGCGAGACACGGTAGGGGGATAGTTTAATTGGAGTTGCATCCCCTACGTCGATGTCGTGCACGGCCAAAGAAGTGAGCCCTGGAGTATCACGGAACACACTGGGAGACTGAGATAAAACAGAGATTAGTTGGTTCGCTTGATCAGAGGGAAGATGACATAGTTTAGATGGTAATTCCCTCCGCCCACTGATTATACTGAAAGGTGGATAGGCAACATGACAAGTCAAAGTCTGCATGGATACCTTCAGGCTCTGGAACAGTCTGTTGCGGGTCAGTAAGAGAACTGAAGACTTCGTCCGCACCAGGCTGTTCACAGGTCCTGACATTCACTGCCACAGTGGGAGAATCTGGAGGAGAGGAATCAGGGGACCTATGGTAGGCTTCAACATATTTATATGGAATACTTGCGTGGGCTTTCTCCTGTCTGGGGTAGTAGTACTAGATAATCGGTAATGCTCACCCTCCGAATGATCTTATATGGGCCCCTGAAACTTGGCAGATAAAGGTTGGCCAAAAAGGGGGAGCAGGACCAAAACCTCATCACCGGCTGAAAAAGCTTCAACTACTCTCACGGGCTTTTTGTCATACCATTTCTTCATGGCTTTTAGCCACTGTCTTTTTGAGCGGCAAAACTCACATGAGGATCTCAGCCGGGTTTTGATCTGAAACATACTTGAGGAGGTTTTGGTTTCCCCTCCTGGCCAACTAGGCTATCCTGCAAAAGTTGCAAAGGACCCCTTACCTGGTGACCGAAAACTAGCTAATTGGGGAAAATCCAGGGATTCAGTTGGAACCTCACGAGTAGCAAATAAAGAAAAGGTAACCCTTATCCCACTCAACTACGGTCTCTGTACAATACTTACGTAACATTCCCTTTAATGTCTGATGATATCGTTCGAGAACCCCTTGACTCTCTGGGTGGTTAGGTGCTAGACTTACATGCTCGATACCCAACTCCTTCAGGGACTGCTGGAAAATTAGAGGTAAAATTAGTTCCTTGATCACTTTGCACCTCATGGGGGAAACCCATTCTGGTGAACAATTTGAGCAATTCCTTGTTAACAGTTGGAGCAGTGGTAGTC
>CM064540.1:28613961-28708483 GCA_032716605.1 Paralithodes platypus
CCTAGATTTATCAAGAGCATCCCCGTCATATAACGTAATCTTCATTATACCACCCTCGGACAACGTTAGGCTACGAGCCGCATGCTCGCCCATTGTTGCCCTGCCTTGATACCCCAGCTAGACTTTATTAACTGAGCAGACACTGGTTAGAGATAAGCCCCATTATTATATGTATGCAGCATTATTTTTCACTGCACTTTTGATCCGAGGTTGTTGTTGAGTTGCACAACCCGAGTAGGCTGTTGCGTTGTGTCACAAAGCATTTCTTTAGTTGTCGAGCATTACTACCTTTGCGCAGTCTTTATTATTCGCCTGCCTATTATTACTATATGTCCTAGCATTTATTGTGACCCGTATTCTGCCTTATAATTGTTCAAGATTCTTTACGAACATCTTCCCAGCATCAGACTTATTTCAGAAGTTTCCAGTTGATGTTGCAGGACTAGCATTGCACTTTCTTTAATACAGGAGTGCCAGTTATTTGAGTATCTACCGTAACGTTAATTAATCACGTTAACTATCTTTTCTTTGTGTAACATAATCGAGTAATCTTTTACTGTTTGAGAATAGGCTGTTTCATTGAGCGTCAGCCTAGTGTGTGTGCACCAGTTACCGAGTCATAGGATACCTCGTTGTCCAGGCACAACTCAGGGCGGTAGTGTTACCGTTGTTGCTTTTTGCCATTATCTAGTCCAATGTTGAAGAGCCCTGTGTCTTTGAGAACCTGGATCGTACCAAATGGCGACCTAGCTCAGGATCTTGTGAACTAAGAGATAATTGCAGGATTGTTGTGGTCATTTGTTTTATTGAGGAATATAGTGGGCACGTTAGATTTTTTTTGGCAAAGTAGTATAGCACTTGAGAGTCTTCAGACATTTTTGGCAAGTGAATAGTGCTACATAGAGCTTGGGTACTTTTTTTTTTTTATAAACGTGAGAATTTTTGGTGGACACAATGGGAGACGAATCAGATCATACTGAGGGTTCAGGGAATGATGCAGGCTCTGATGGGCAGATGCCAGGGGGGTTAGTAACTAGTGAGGAGGCCGCAAAGAAGTTTTTGGAGGTGCCTATAACAGCTGATCGACTAGAGGGAATTAGCAAGTATGGTCTACAGTGTTTGGCTCCCCTCATGGGGCTTAAGGTGGCTCATGGCATCAAGAAGAACGATTTGAGGGCTTGCGTACTGGGGGCGGCTAGTGAGGTCCAGGGTGGAGAGGGTGCTCGGGGACTTCTGCTCGAGCCCCCCCTCCACTCTACTCCCATCGGGACCTCTAGATGCCGGAGTTTAGTACGTTCCCGCAGGCCGATAGCCGCTGGCAGCGTGGTTTAGGATCGCTGGGTGGGCCTCCAATAGTTTGCACCTCCTCCTCAAAGTTTCACTACAGAAATGCTCTTCCAGCTTGAGATGGCTAAGATGCAGGCTGAGCGTGAAGAGCGTCTCGAACTCGCTAAGATAGAGGCTAAGCGACAGGCTTATCTCGAACTCGCTAAGGCTAAACAACAGATGGATCTCAAACTCGCTAAGGCTAACAACAGACGGATCTCGAACTCGCTAAGGCTAAACAACAGACTGATCTCGAACTCGCGAGAATAAAATCCGAGTCGGAGGCTGAGTCTAACCAGGTACCGGGCAGATATCGATCTTGAGAAGACTCGGGTGGAAACGACAGGGCAACGTCTCGGTGGTGGGAATCGTGGGCATGATCAGTCTTTGTCGCACCTGTTGAAGCTAGTCCCTGTATTTGATGAGTCGGGTGTCACCGAATTTTTCATGAGATTCGAGAAGAAGTGCCAGGAACACCAGTGGCCTGGGGAGAAGTGGGCAGCCCTTGTTTCCTCTAGACTTGTGGGCAAGGGACTCAGGGCTTATGATGCATTGCCTATAGAGTCTTGTATTATCTATGAGGAACTCAAGGAGGCTGTCCTGAGAGCATACGAACTACAACCAGAGACGTACAGGTTGAAGTTCCTGGGTGTTACCAAGGGTCGGGAGAGCACCTTTTTGGAACATGCCCGGGAGCTGTCCGATGCTTTTGGGAATTGGCTGAGGTCGGAGAAAGCTACTACGTTTGACGACATTAAACAGTTGGTGCTTTTAGAGCAGTTTTTCAAATGCACGGGCGGCGACCTGACGTTAAACCTGAAAGAAAAGCAACCAAAAACTCTACAGGAGGCAGCTGAGATGGCTGACCCACTAATTCGTGGGTGCGGGTCTGCCCAGCGTAGTGAGGCAGGTAACAAGGGGCGTGACGCCCCACCCCCCCGAGTTAGTGATATACCTTATGCAAACAAGTACAAGAGCCATGATACCAAGACTGACCACAAGACTAGCACCGTCCCGTTTAAGAAGGGGCCGGGCCCTTCCCAGTACCAAGGGAAGCCCAAAGGGGAGTTGGAGTGTTATCATTGTCATAAAAAGGGGCACTTTGCAAGTGTCTGTCCTAGCAAACCACCTACAGCGGCTGTGTCTTTGGCCTGCAACATTGGTGTGTATCCGAAGTCATCTGAGTTTGCCCGGGGCAGTTCATCAGAGGCTGAGGCACAGCCAATGCAGAAGCACCTGGGAGGCTCGAACCCTGCTCAGGATGTTTTTTTGCGACCATAGAGGGCGGGGTTGCGTGATGTGGGCTGGGCGCAAGTATGGAGTAGAGGTCTTGCGTGATACAGGTGCTTCCCAGACTCTGATGAAAAACTTGACTGGCTACCCTATAAACGCGGCTCGGGTGGTAGTGGTGCAGAGTATTAATGCAACTCGGTCATACCCGCTGGTGCGGTTGGAGTTGGAGGTGGATGGTGTGGCACGTGAATTGGATGTCGGGATTGTGGAGGAACTGCCAGTGGAGGGCGTCGACCTTCTTCTCGGCAACGACTTTGCAATGCCCGCTTCTGAGGTTCTACCCTTAGTCGTTGCCGAGAGGCCGGCCGACGTGAGTAGGGAAGAGCAAGAGTGGGTCGAGCGGTGCCAGACACAACCCATGGCGTGTGTTGTCACCCGAGCTCGGGCAGCTAAAGTGTCACAGCCTAGTCCTCCGTCTTCAGACCAGCGGAGGAACGATCAACAGGAGGAGGCTAAAGCTGGAGTTGGTTTTAAGAGTTTTGACTCAGCGGCTCTCCTGGGTGATTCAGTATTAGCACCATTACTTAATTCTGGAGTAGCCCCTGGGCCTGTCATCGAGAGTGACGAGGCTGGGCATGACGAGTCTCCACGACAGCAACGTTATGTACATCGAGAGAGACAGAGGGAGCAGCCCAGTATCGGGGAAGGTCATGCATTGCTCCGGGAGCAGTTAGATCGCTTGGCACCCTCAGATATACGTCGGTTGCAACTAGAGGACCCTGAGCTCCAAACATGTGCTAATGGAGCTGTAGAGCTCGACGAGGACGGCGATGCACAGCCAGGAGATTTTTTTTATTTAGAAGGCATCCTCTATAGGCATTTTCAAGACCCTAAACGTAGTTGGCAAGAGGGGTCCGGAGTAGTGGACCAGTTGGTGGTGCCACGGGAGTGCAGGGATAGCCTACTGAGGTTGGCGCATGACATACCACTGGCAGGACATCTAGGAGTGAGAAAAACGGTGGCGGCTTTAGAAAAATTGTTTTGGTGGCCGGGATTGAAGGGGCAGGTGGTAACCTGGATAGCAAGGTGTCATACATGCCAGAGGGTTGGAAAACCTAACCAAACAATTCCGAGAGCCCCGTTGCACCCCATTCCTGTCAGTGGACCGCCCTTCAGTAAGGTCATCATTGATATGGTCGGACCCCTACCCCCTACTAGTGCCGGTAATAAATTTCTATTAACTATCCTGAATGTGACCACTCGTTATCCTGATGCATATCCAATGAGAAATGGCACGGCGAAAACTGTTGTCCGGAACCTGCTCTTGTATTGCTCGCGGTATGGTTACCCGCAAGAGGTGCAATCGGACCAAGGTTCTAATTTTACATCTAATCTGTTCTATGATTCAGCATGGCATTAGCACTGTCGTCTCTTCTGCGTATCACCCGGAGAGTCAAGGGGTGTTGGAGAGGTGGCACGCCACGCTGAAAAGCATGCTTCGATGTTACTGCGCAGTGAACGGAAAGGATTGGGACCTTGGTCTGCCGTATGTTTTGTTCGCGGCAAGAGAAGTACCTGGAGAGAGTCTCGGTTTCAGTCCGAATGAGCTTGTTTTCGGGCATCAGGTGAGGGGCCCTCTCCACATGGTGAAGGAGATTTGGGAGGGTACCGCTAAGCCATGTTCTATGTTGAGATACGTCCTCGAGAGCAGAGAGAGAATGCTTAGAAGTCTGGAGCTGGCCGGGCGTAATTTGGTGAGTTCGCAGGCCCGTATGAAGGACAGGTACGATACCAAGGTGAAACTCCGGGAGTTTCAGGTAGGTCAAGAGGTGTTGGTCCTGTTGCCTTTGTCAGGTCATCCTCTGGCTGCCAAGTACGCTGGGCCTTATCGGGTGGTGTCAAAGACCTCCGATCTAGATTACCTCGTTGCCATTCCAGACCGGAAGAAGCGTAACCAACTATGCCACATTAATTTGTTGAAGGAGTATGTGAGGCGCCCACCTGAGTCACTAGCTGTCCCTGTGTTGACCTGCTGCGGTCATGGTGGAGAAGGAGAGGGGGGGCAGCAGTGATCAGGTGGATGATAACTGGGATTGTCATGTCTCGGCTGATCAGTGGGCGGGGAATTCGAGCCAATGTGCGCATGATGCTCTGGCGCCCCTGCCGGAGGAACAGCAGGTGGCAGTGCAGCGCCTGTTCGATTCATACCCCACTGTATTTGCCGAGCACCCAGGCCTCACTACTCAAGCGGTGCATGATGTCGATGTAGGAGAGCACCCCCCTTCAAGTCGATACCTTATCGGGTGCCACCCATTAAACTCCCAGCGCTCAGGAATGAGCTGGAGTATATGCTGGCGAGAGGCTTGATCGAGAAGGGGGCAGTACGGTGGACTTCTCCTGTCACTCTGCAGCCCAAACCTGATGGAAAAGTTCGGTTCTGCATTGACTTTAGGCGGTTGAACTGGTTGACCCCCACCAATGCATATCCTCTTCCCCGGGTGGATGACAGTGTGGATAAGATCGGGAAAGCAAGGTACTTGACCAAGGTAGACCTCGTCAAAGGCTACTGGCAAGTACCACTGTCTGAGCGGGCTAAAGAGGTGTGCGGGTTTGTGGTGGATGGCAGTACTTACCGTTGCAACGTGATGCCATATGGTCTGAAAAATGCACCGGCCACTTTCCAGAGCTTAATGAACGACATCGTAGCAGACATCCCAAACTGTACTGTCTACCTTGATGACGTGATCATTTATGACAACGATTTCCAAAGTCACTGTGAGCACATAGAAGCCTTATTTAGTCAACTTAGTAAGCAGGCTTGATGGTTAATCTGGGCAAGTGTGACTTTGTGCAAGCCACGGTGCAGTATCTGGGGTTTGTGGTTGGGTTAGGGCAGGTGAGCCCGCCCCAACAGAAGATACAGGCTATCGACTTGTTCCCCAGGCCGACCACCAAGCGGCAGATCATGAGATTTTTGGGTATGATTGGGTATTACCGCCGCTTTATAAGAGGCCATTCTACTGTGTTAGCTCCTTTGACAGATCTACTAGCCAAAGATAAAAAGTTCCGCTGGGCACCTGAGTGTGAGCAGGCGTTTCGAGTAGTTAAACACCTTTTATGCACTCACCCTATCCTCAGGGCCCCGGACTTTGAACGACCATTTCAGTTGGCGACTGATGCCAGCGGAGTGGGGGCTGGTGCCGTACTTTTGCAGACAAACGAGGAAGGTCTTGAGCATCCAGTCAGTTTCTTTTCAAAGAAATTTAATTCAGCACAGAAAAACTATTCGGTTGTTGAAAAGGAACTGCTGGCAATCGTGTTAGCGCTCAGACACTTTGAGGTCTATGTTCCTGCATATGGGCCAGTCGTGGTAGTGTATACCGACTACCACCCGCTTAAATTCCTCAATCAATTCCACAACCGGAATATGAGGCTGACCAGATGGTCGCTCATGTTGCAAGAGTACAACTTAGACATTCGCCATATTGCCGGTTGTGAGAATGTGATTGCGGACTGTTTGTCGCGGGTGGAGGATCCGGGGTAGGCTACCACAGTATGTTGGTATAGCCTCCTGTCTTGGCTCGCGGTGTATTTTTGCGCTGGTGCTTGTTGGCTCGCGTGTGTAGCATCAGCGTAGGGTCACAGGGCAGGAGTTGTTGGCTTTGATTAGAAGAAAATTAGGCTACATCTATAGTAGCCGCCAAAAACAAAATTAAAATAAAATATGAAAAATTAAATAAAAACTCTTTCTTTTTAATAATTAATTTTAAGATAATATTGTAGCTGAGTACTGAGTGCAGATGATTTTCCCTCAGTAGGCTGTGCTTCTTAAAGCTCGCTCTGGGAGCACAATGTTATGAATTAATGTATTATATTTGGGAAGGGTGATAAGATTTGTATATATAAAAAATGTTGTTGTATTTTTTTTGAGGAGACTGAGGTTGCATTCCATGAGTGGCAGAGTGGTTAGGAGTGGCAGATTCTAGCGACATTCTGCCTGTTCAGATATGGGCTCATGGTTGAGTGTCCCATATCTTGGGGGGGTGTGACGCCTCCTGGCGTTAGCAGAATGGTTGTGTGGGGCATTGCAGCTCGCTAGCACTCGCCAGGATGGGGGGATAGGCTACAGTTGTCCTAGAATGATCTGCTTTATTTCATTAGTGTCGTGTTGCCACAGACAGTCTAGAAATGGTCTTTGTTTTGGTCTGTGACCGCGCCTTATATTTTATATTCGCTATAATATAAATGTTGCTTGTGTGGGAGGCGAGCGAGAGAGTGTGAGGGAGTACTCCCGGCAGCGAGGTGAGCTATGACGCGGCTCGCTTGGGCGCTGACGGCGTTGGCGGCCGGGTGGTCAAGTAGTCCCTTCCCGTCGCGGCCTCGTGTTTTTTACCAGCTCAGAGCTTGCCTGACACGCGTATCGCCTACATACATTGCAATTCTGTCCCCCATACTCGCTACTTTGCATACTATTTCTCTCTCGCGCTCGACTTCTCCTTTCTCATTCTCTAATCTTTATTAAACTCAACATCCCTTCTGGTTTCAGCATAGACGTTCACCGTCGACCAGTCGTATTGTACGCGAAGCTCTCAGATATTTCCATGTATTAGGTTAAGGAGGTATTATGCTTTATTGAGGTTTAGAGAGACGGACTTTTCCGTATGTGTCCTCTCTCGGGAAGGTTGTAGACCAGTATATGTCTCCCTTGCAAGGTGTTGAGTGATTCTGCTTGGTTATCTAAAGCTAGACTAAGGGTAAGGTTACTGTGTCGTTGTCTCCGATGTGTGCAGTGTTAGCTAAGCTCTGCACGACATCGACAGGTACTGTGGGAGCCTAAGTTGTCTTCGGGTTGGTTTACGTTGCGAGCACAGCGCTGTGGTGTGAGAGGGCCATAGCCTATCCCTCACAACATAGAGCTGCCTCTTTGTGTTGACTTCTGAGGGATCGCCAGGATAGAGCTAGGTACTAGAGACCTAGATTTATCAAGAGAGCATCCCCGTCATATAACGTAATCTTCATTATACCACCCTCGGACAACGTTAGGCTACGAGCCGCATGCTCGCCCATTGTTGCCCTGCCTTGATACCCCAGCTAGACTTTATTAACTGAGCAGACACTGGTTAGAGATAAGCCCCATTATTATATGTATGCAGCATTATTATTCACTGCACTTTTGAGCCGAGGTTGTTGTTGAGTTGCACAACCCGAGTAGGCTGTTGCGTTGTGTCACAAAGCATTTCTTTAGTTGTCGAGCATTACTACCTTTGCGCAGTCTTTATTTTGCGCCTGCCTATTATTACTATATGTCCTAGCATTTATTGTGACCCGTATTCTGCATTATAATTGTTCAAGATTCTTTACGAACATCTTCCCAGCATCAGACTTATTTCAGAAGTTTCCAGTTGATGTTGCAGGACTAGCATTGCACTTTCTTTAATACAGGAGTGCCAGTTATTTGAGTATCTACCGTAACGTTAATTAATTCACGTTAACTATCTTTTCTTTGTGTAACCTACTCGAGTAATCTTTTACTGTTTGAGAATAGGCTGTTTCATTGAGCGTCAGCCTAGTGTGTGTGCACCAGGTACCGATTCATAGGATACCTCGTTGTCCAGGCATGACTCAGGGCGGTAATGGTGTTTTGTTTTCCAGTGTTTAAGGCAGGGGTTGGATCTAGTGTTACCGTTGTTGCTTTTTACCATTATCTAGTCCAATGTTGAAGAGCCCTGTGTCTTTGAGAACCTGAATCGTAACAACACACACACACACACACACACACACACACACACACACATATGCATTCACACACACATACTCGCGCACACATTCATACAGACGCGGACACACACATACACACACACACGCACGCACACATTCGTATTAGGTAGGCCTCACAAAACCCCAACCACGGTCAATGCCTATGACATGCTAATAATTATAATGACCGCACATATTCATGGAATCAGACACAATTTAATGTATAATCATTAATGTTTGCCAAGATGAAAGCATCAAAATGAAGATTTAATTGCCTTGTGGACGAAATATGATAAAGTTGTGAGGACGATATAGAACTTAATTAAGCCTGGGAGAAGGAACTTTGTGGAGAGTGAGGAGGGGCGCTAATGGGACTTGTGTGTGAGTGTGGGGGGGGGGGGTTATATGTAAGTCTGTGTGTGTATGAAATAGTGGAGAGTAAAGAGGAGTGCTGAGGGGTCAAGTGTGTGTGTGTGGTGGGAGTATGTGTAAGTCTGTGTGTGTATGAAATAGTGGAGAGTAAAGAGGAGTGCTGAGGGGTCAAGTGTGTGTGTGTGGAGGGGGAGTATGTGTAAGTATGTGTGTCTGAAATAGTGGAGAGTAAAGAGGAGTGCTGAGGGGTCAAGTGTGTGTGTGTGGTGGGAGTATGTGTAAGTCTGTGTGTGTATGAAATAGTGGAGATTAAAGAGGAGTGCTGAGGGGTCAAGTGTCGGTGTGTGGAGGGGGAGTATGTGTAAGTCTGTGTGTGTTTGAAATAGTGGAGAGTAAAGAGGAGTGCTGAGGGGTCAAGTGTGTGTGTGGTGGGGGGGGGGGGCAGGGTTATGTGTAAGTCTGTGTGTGTATGAAATAGTGGAGAGTAAAGAGGAGTGCTGAGGGGTTACTGTACAAAGGAGTACAAAGGAAATCAAGCAACAACAGATCTAGTGACCCTTCTAGGTTGCTTGTCCTCCAAAAAACTGAGGATCAAGTGTCCAAACAGTGGTTTAGAGTGGGTAAGGGAACATTGGAAAGAGAATTACTGCCCTGAAACTAATGTCCGTGGCAGGATTAGGAAGTTATCAGGGGACAGATGGGTTAGTAACGGAGGGGGGGATAAAATAAAGTTATTCATTTACAAACGCAGTCAGTCGCGGGTTTGATGCGAGATATTTGTCTAGGCGGAGTTTAAATGAATCAACGGTGATGCAGTCTATAACGTTTCGGGGAAGCCCATTCCACAAGTTGACAACTCGATTGAAGAAAAAATTCTTAGATTCGTGTGAGTTAAAAGATTTACCAATAATTTTGCAACCGTTTCCCCGCGTGTAATTAGATTGGTTGATAGTGAAGTACTTATTACAGTTCATATTGTCGATGCCTTTGATGATTTTGAACACTTGAATTAAGTCATCTCTTAATCTGCGCTGGGTTAAAGGAAATAGATTTAATTCTCTAAGACGCTCTTCGTATGGTTTGTTCTTTAGGCTAGGTATCATTTTGGTAACTCTACGTTGAACTCGTTCTAGCTTGTTTATATCTTTTTGGTAATAAGGGCACCAGGATTGAACGCAGTATTCCAGAAGAGGGCGGACTAAGGAATTGTAAAGGGTTAGGATAACTTCTTTGGATTTATGCTCAAATTACCTGCCTATAAAGCCAATTATTTTGTTTGCCTTCTTAACAACTTCTGAACATTGTTGACTCGGTTTTAGGTTACTCGATATTTTACTCCCAGATCGGTTTCTCTGTTTACATTCTTAAGCCGAGTACCATCCATCGAATAGTTTGCTTTCTCATTTAGGTATCCGATATGTAGTACTTTACATTTATCCGCATTGAAACTCATTTGCCAAATTTGGGCCCAACATGACAATTTATCTAGATTGTGTTGCATATCGTCAACTTGTTCTTTTGAGAGTACGCTATTTGCAATTTTTGTATCGTCAGTAAATTTTGAGATTGTAAAGGTGAGACCCTCATCTATGTCGTTGATGTAAATTAGAAAGAGAATTGGTCCTAGTACCGATCCCTGGGGTACGCCGCTACTTACATTGGTCCATTTAGATGCCTTACCGTTTATGACTACTCTTTGCTTTCTGTCGCTGAGCCAATTTTCTATCCATTTCAACACACCGTCTTGTATTCCATGCGCTTTTAGTTTTATCAGTAAACGTTTGTGGGGAACTTTGTCAAAGGCCTTTTGAAAATCAAGGTATATAATATCTACAGCTTTACTCTCATCGTAAAGGTTGAGGATATCGTGGAAGAAGTCTAAGAGGTTTGTTAAACAGGAACGCTTTTTACGAAAGCCGTGTTGAGTATCTTTAAGTATGTTATTTTCCTCTAAGTGATTTACGAGTCTGTCTCTTATTACCGTTTCTAGCATTTTACATACAACTGAGGTTAAGCTAATTGGACGATAGTTACTGGGTAGGGATTTGCTGCCTTTTTTGAATATCGGTGTTACGTTGGCTATCTTCCACTGATCAGGCATAGTTCCAGACTGCAAGGATTTATTGAATAGTAATGTCAGTGGTTTGGAGAGCTCATCCTTAGCTTCCTTTAGAACTCTAGGCGAGATTGTATCATGTCCAGGCGTTTTATTTACTTTGAGTTTATCTAAACAATTCAATACTTCTCTCTCTGTAACGGTGATATTGCTTAGAACATCTGAATTATCAATCTGAATCGGCGATGGTGTAGGGATATCACTGAGGTCTTCTGTTGTAAAAACTGATGCAAAGAAGGTATTGAGGGCATTACTCATTTGTACTTCGTCTTTGGTGTATTCTCCATTTTCATCGACTAACGGTCCAACAGTTGAAATAACTACTTTTTTCTTTCTGATATAACTATAGAATTCTTTCGGGTTTGTTTTACTTTGGTTCGCAATATTTAACTCTAAGGTCTTTTTACTTTGCTTAATTAACTTTTTGGCTTTGCGTCGTAGCTCTACAAATTTCAGCCATTCTTCGTCATTTTGTGAGGATTTTAATCTATCATTAGCAAATTTTTTTAGCAAGCAGGCAGTTTGAAATATCTTTATTCCACCATTTGGGCTTATTATTATGGCCTGGATGCCGTATTTTCGATGGTATGCAGTCTTGCACTGCTTTTAGGTAAGTGGCTTCGAATAACTTCCAACATGTATTTATGTCGTTATTATGAATTAAAAAGCTCCAGTCAGTTTCTTTAAACATAGCTCTAAGTTTATGGAAGTTTGCTTTCTTGAAATTAGGGACTTTTTCGATGCTACTATTTGGTTCGTTACTAGTAAACTTTAAAGTGAAAGTTATCGTACGATGGTCGCTGTTACTGAATTCATCACCAACATTCAAATTCTCTATTAATTCTTCTTTTGTTGCAAGTACAATGTCAAGAACGTTATTACCACGGGTCGGCGTTCGAACAAATTGATAAAGCGAACTCTCTTGCAAGTTCGTATACAAGTCATGTCCGGAGTGTGAAGTAAGAGTATCGCCCCACTTGGTCACAGGTAAATTAAAGTCGCCAAAAATTACGGTATCTTGTGAGTTACTTACATCTGCAATTTGTTCGTAAATTTCTCGGTCAGTTTGCACTGATTGAGCACTGGTCTGTATATTAACGCAAGTATTATTTTTGTACCTTTATTATTCTTTATTAGCACAAAAGATGCGTCGACGTTCACAATTTGAGGATTTGACAAGAGGGTAGGGTTAAGACTTTCTTTGATATAAAGTAAAACGCCACCTCCATTTCGATTTATTCGGCTTTTCTCAAACATTTCATAACCGGGAAGTGAATACTCTGCTAAAAAGTCTCTATCTTCTGTATTGAGCCAAGATTCTGTTATGCCAATCAGATCATAATTTTCTGTAAACACTAGCTCCTCTAAATCTGAAAATGTATTGCGTATGCTACGAGCGTTTGCATAGAAAACCTTTAAATTTTTTATTTTAGAACTCACGGAACGCTCTTTAATAATATTTTTGGTTCTTGTCGGATCTACATTTATGTTCATGGCTGTCCTCGGTCCTCGCTGTCTTCGGTCCTTATCGCTGGTAGTCCTCGGTTGCCTCTGTTTTTTTCTTGGCGTTGGATGATTTATGTCACTGCTGCTTCTTTCTCGGATGGCGTTTTTTGATCCATGGCTGCGGACTGCTTCGTGTAGGAGACGACCCATGCGTGCTGAACCCACAGGGTTTAGATGAGTGCCATCCTTGCGGAACAGAGTAGGCTGGTTGTAGAAGTTGTCCCAGAGGTTGATGAATTCAACTTCTTCCCTCAGACACAAATATTTTAGTCGGCTATTTGTGCTCAAGGCCTTGTCGTAGAATTTGTCAGGTGCATCGATCTTGGGGAGAATGCCTGTGTGTGTGGGGGGGGGGGGGTTATGTGTAAGTCTGTGTGTGTATGAAATATTGGAGAGTAAAGAGGAGTGCTGAGGGTTCAAGTGTGTGTGTGGGGGGGGGTATGTGTAAGTCTGTGTGTGTATGCACTAGTGAAGAGTAAGGACGGACGGTGAGGGGTCAATGTTTGTGTGTGTATTTGTGTGTGTGTGTGTGTGTGTGTGGTGAGGTGGGGGTTATGTGTATATGTCTGTGTGTGTATGCGCTAGTGAAGAGTAAGGACGGACGGTGAGGGGTCAATGTTTGTGTGTGTGTGCGTGTATTTAATAGTTAGTCGAAAACCGAAGATAATGCGTGTGAAAGTTCGAGAGAGGGACATTTCCACAACGTGAAACATTTAGTAATAGTCGCCGGCCAATAGAAACACTTGATAACTGTCTAGTAACAGTATATCAACTTAAAACTACACTGCTTATTACCAAAATTCATTTTGCACTGATTGAGCTGGAGGTCTGTATATTAATACAAGTATTATTTTTGTACCTTTATTATTCTTTATTAGCACAAAAGATGCGTCGAGGTTCACAATTTGAGGTTTTGACAAGAGGGTAGGGTTAAGACTTTCTTTGATATAAATTAAACGCCACCTCCATTTCGATTTATTCGGCTTTTCTCAAACATTACATAACCGGGAAGTGAATACTCTGCTAAAAAGTCTCTATCATCTGTATTGAGCCAAGATTCTGTTATGCCAATCACATCATAATTTTCTGTAAACACTAGCTCCTCTAAATTTGAAAATGTATTGCGTATGCTACGAGCGTTTGCATAGAAAACCTTTAAATTTGTTATTTTAGAACTCACGGAACGCTCTTTAATAATATTTTTGGTTCTTGTCGGATCTACATTTATGTTCATGGCTGTCCTCGGTCCTCGCTGTCTTCGGTCCTTATCGCTGGTATTCCTCGGTTGCCTCTGTTTTTTTCTTGGCGTTGGATGATTTATGTCACTGCTGCTTCTTCTCGGATGGCGTTTTTTGATCCATGGCTGCGGACTGCTTCGTGTAGGAGACGACCCATGCGTGCTGAACCCACAGGGTTTAGATGAGTGCCATCCTTGCGGAACAGAGTAGGCTGGTTGTAGAAGTTGTCCCAGAGGTTGATGAATTCAACTTCTTCCCTCAGACACAAATATTTTAGTCGGCTATTTGTGCTGAAGGCCTTGTCGTAGAATTTGTCAGGTGCATCGATATTGGGGAGAATGCCTGTGTGTGTGTGTGGGGGGGGGGGGGGGGGGGTATGTGTAAGTCTGTGTGTGTATGAAATAGTGGAGAGTAAAGAGGAGTGCTGAGGGTTCAAGTGTGTGTGGGGGGGGGGGGGGGGGGATTATGTGTAAGTCTGTGTGTGTATGCACTAGTGAAGAGTAAGGACGGACGGTGAGGGGTCAATGTTTGTGTGTGTATTTGTGTGTCTGTGTGTGTGTGTGTGTGTGGAGAGGTGGGGGTTATGTGTATATGTCTGTGTGTGTATGCACTAGTGAAGAGTAAGGACGGACGGTGAGGGGTCAATGTTTGTGTGTGTGTGCGTGTATTTAATAGTTACTGGAAAACCTTGAAGATAATGCGTGTGAAAATTCGAGAGAGGGACATTTCCACAACGTGAAACATTTAGTAATAGTCGCCGGCCAATAGAAACGCTTGATAACTGTCTAGTAACAGTATATCAACTTAAAACTACACTGCTTATTACCAAAATTCTTACTAAACTTTGTATTATGACTGTACACTCGGATACCATAATTTTTAGTCCACTCATAATTATTTGTTGACTTCACTTATTTCTAATTATGGAAGTATACTTCTGGACACGATGTTAAGAATATAATTTCCTATGCATCATCTACACAACTATATACAGTAGGCCTATACTATTTATTGAAAAGTAAGTTATCTCCATTCTATCTAAACATCAATCCAGATAGTTATATTTTCTTCAAAAAATGGCATCCGAGTGTGCAGGTTATCCATGTCACTGACTTATTTCCCCTTTTATCTGTCTGTCCGGGTGAGTGAGTGAGTGAGTGAGTTGGTTTTTACGACTGTCAGTAATTGGCCGGGGTAGTTTTGTCAGCGTTCTTTGGTCAGGTTTATAGGACGCTACGAGGGACTCCAACACTCAATTAGCCAGGTTTATAGGACACTACGGGGGGCTCCAACTCTCAATTAGTACACTAGAACATTCATGTAGTCAATATAGAACACGAAAGGCGAAGTGATATGCAGAATGAGTGTTACAATAACAAGTGTAGCAATCGTAACACTAGTTCAGACTTATTGAACAGATAAATGGTCCAAATTACTAATGTGTTACATTGTAATTATTGTAAGTAGCTCTTTGAGGATTATGATGCGTTTATTTTAGCCCGCAATAGGCGATATACAGCTCTTAAACAAACTGTGGGAATTAAAAGGATAAAGACTGTCTCAATTAACCCTCTGACTTCTATACATTCTTCCTAATCTAAATAAAATCATCAATAAATAAGCCAGAACACAAAAAATATGCATCATCGGAACTTTAAAGAACTAAAATGGTATGGGAAATGAGTGTTATGACCTTTAGTGTAGGAATTCGATCGTTGTTTCAGAGTTTTTGAACTGATGAATGGTTTAAATAACTAATGTGTTCTTTAACTCTAAGAAGATTATGACGCCTTTAAACAGTTTATTCTGGCTATCAATAGACGTAAATTTATACCTCATAAAGAATCTTTGAGAATTAAAAAGGTAAAGTGTGTGTGTGTGTGTGTGTGTATACTGTGTATGTATGTGGAGAGAGAGAGAAAGAGAGAGAGAGTGAGAATGAGTGAGTGTTAGAGTTAGTGAGTGTATGTATGTATGTTTGTTTATAGCCTGGTGTACCCTGTAATGGCTGTGGTAATGACCTGGTGTGTTTGTGTACAGGGAGGGGTTCACCACTTTATAGCCTGGTGTACCCTGTAATGGCTGTGGTAATGACCTGGTGTGTTTGTGTACAGGGAGGGGTTCACCACTTTATAGCCTAGTGTACCCTGTAATGGCTGTGGTAATGACCGGGTGTGTTTGTGTACAGGGAGGGGTTCACCACTTTATAGCCTAGTGTACCCTGTAATGGCTGTGGTAATGACCTGGTGTGTTTGTGTACAGGGCGGGGTTCTCCACTTTATAGCCTGGTGTACCCTGTAATGGCTGTGGTAATGACCTGGTGTGTATGTGTACAGGGAGGGGTTCACCACTTTATAGCCTGGTGTACCCTGTAATGGCTGTGGTAATGACCTGGTGTGTTTGTGTACAGGGAGGGGTTCACCACTTTATAGCCTAGTGTACCCTGTAATGGCTGTGGTAATGACCTGGTGTGTTTGTGTACAGGGAGGGGTTCACCACTTTATAGCCTAGTGTACCCTGTAATGGCTGTGGTAATGACCTGGTGTGTTTGTGTACAGGGAGGGGTTCACCACTTTATAGCCTGGTGTACCCTGTAATGGCTGTGGTAATGACCTGGTGTGTTTATGTACAGGGAGGGGTTCACCACTTTATAGCCTGGTGTACCCTGTAATGGCTGTGGTAATGACCTGGTGTGTTTGTGTACAGGGAGGGGTTCACCACTTTATAGCCTGGTGTACCCTGTAATGGCTGTGGTAATGACCTGGTGTGTTTGTGTACAGGGAGGGGTTCACCACTGTATAGCCTAGTGTACCCTGTAATGGCTGTGGTAATGACCTGGTGTGTTTGTGTACAGGGAGGGGTTCACCACTTTATAGCCTAGTGTACCCTGTAATGGCTGTGGTAATGACCTGGTGTGTTTGTGTACAGGGAGGGGTTCACCACTTTTATGTGTTTGGTTTTATTATTTGTTTGTATTTGTTGTTCATTTTTATTATTATAAAGCCAATTATTCTGGGGCTGGTAAATGACTGGTGGACCAAATGTTAGAGTGGTTTTGGATGGCGTTTATTGTTTGTATTATTTCCCTATCATCTATGTTACCTTTCCTGGGTTTCTTGCTGATCCTCCCTAACCCTTTAACGCCTTACGAGCGGGCCCGTCAGAAACTTCTACTACCTGGCAAGCGGGTGGTTTTACCCTAAACGACCTTGATTCCGTGCTCTTTTTCATGCATAAACAAGAGCCAGAGTGTAATACAATTATGTATCCCTGAAAGGGCGTAAATTGAGCTTTCCAATGACACCAGAACCATCCTTCTACGACCACGCGTTCTCTTGCAACGATCGTGCAAGACGAGTGCAAAATCACTAAAATACGGTAATATCCTTACATACTTCCCTGTGTAGCGAGGCAGTGAGTATGGATGTTTGTGGAGGGAACGTCAGTAGTCGCGCGGGACCCGTGCCGAGTGGTCATGAGCCGACCTACGCTCCTCCCATCGCTCGTCTCTCTCTCAGAGCCATTATTGCTCAAAAATTGCATACGGACTTAAGTCGGGCCCCGTCACATAGTCCTTGGTTCTCTAGCCCGACTTAAGTCCACCCCCGCTAGACAAGGGTTAAGGGAGTGAGGGTTTGGTTACTGATTGACTGACTGACTTATTATTATTAGTATTATATTATTATTAATATTTGTTTTTAACTTGTATTTAGTTTTGGTGGTTGGAAGGGTAGATCCAATTAGTACACACCCTCGATACAGTAGCTAGAACTATCGTATTTAACATCAAATTGAGCGACAGTAATTAAAGGTACATTTTGAACTTGTTTGTATTATATTTATCTAATTGTACTGTTTTTGTTGTGGGTATTTTTGATTGATATCGCGTGTTAATTGGACCAACACGCATACAAATTGTCTAGTCTGCCGTATGTGTTTGCGTGACTGCGGATCTTTAACAATTTTATACCTGCGATCATGAAGGTAGAAACTGGTAATTTTGCTCTGTACAGGGGCATAGTGCACCCTTGTATTGAGTATTGTTCACATGTGTGGGGAGGTTCCTCTCACACTGCTCTCCTAGACAAAGTTGAAAGGAAGGCCTTTCGTATCATTAACTCCCGTCCACTCACCAACTCTCTGCAATCTCTCTCTCTCCGCCGCAATGTTGCATCTCTCTCGCTATTCTATCGCTACTATAATAATCAGTGTTCCTCAGAGCTATCCCAGTGCATACCACCTCCTTTACGTAGGGCACGTGGTACCCGTCTTGCAACTCAATCCCACCCCTACTCTGTGCAACTCTCCAACCCAAGAGTGAAACGTTACTCTCAAACTTTCTTCTACTCAACATCTGAGCTCTGGAACTCTCTCCCAGAATCAGTCTTTCCCTCTTCCTATGACTTAAATTGCTTCAAACTCTGTGTGTCCAGGCATTTTGGCTCGAACGTCCCTTGATTTTGGCCCTGTCACTCTTTCAACTATGGGGGAGGCACTCGCTATAGACAGTTATGCCTTTTGCCTCCCTCAATCACATAGAAAAAAAAAAAAATTGTTTTGTTGATGAGGATGATGGTAAAGGTTGGTTGGTCATTATGGTGTGGCGTATTTTGTGTAAGAGAGAAAGAAAGTGTGTGTGTGTGTGTCTGGTACTGAACGTGATCTGGCATACTGAACACCTAATGGTCGTCTTGAATCACCACATTTATCTAGGTTTAAGGGAGTATGGGAGTATTATTTCCTCATTTATAATTATATATATATATATATATATATATATATATATATGTTTATATTTCTTTAGTTTCCTCTCTATACCTCCTCCATCAAATTGAAAATTACATGCCCCAAGACCGTCCTTCGAGATAAATTTGTCAATTTTTTGATAAAAAAAAATCCGGACCGAAGGCCAGGTCCTCTTAAATTACAGGCTCGCTATCGCTCGCCAGGAAAAAAATCGACACTTAAAAGGCAGACAAGGTCTTAAATTGACAGAAATGGGGCGAAAATCACCAAAATAATGGAGTGAACGTCTTAAAATCTCAAAATCAGTGGAGCTAAACATGAGGGAGAGAGGGGTCCAGAAAAAAATCCATTAAGTGAGAATCTCCCCTTAGTGTATGATATATTCACTGCACATATCTATCTCACTACCTATTAATGTTAAAATACGTTTCACTTAAAAACAAAAAAAATATCTCTCTCTTTCTCTCTCTCTCTGGCCAATGTGACCCCAATCTTTAAGAGTCCCGTCGCCTTCCACCACCAAAACCTATGGAATGCCTATGGAAGTGTCGACTGACATAGACAAGGATTTGGGTGTTCTGATTAGCAGTGACCTAAAGTTTTCCAAGCAGTGCATTGAAATAGAGAAAAAAACTCAAAACTTATTGGGCTATATTAGGAGGCAATTTAATTATAGAAATAAGGAAATAGGCCTCACTGTAGTATTTAATTTAAATTGTGTTACTACTACTACTACTACTACTACTACTACTACTACTACTACTACTACTACTACGGGGGATAAATCAACAGCAATTTAGAAGTTCGTATATTTTATTTAACAGACTTCCTAACTACTCTAATAATAGGTTCTTGACTCGGGCCGAGATGAGTTCAAGATACGTTGCCAGAGGTTGCCAGATTAGCAATAAAAAATAGAGTTCTCTCACTCTTATAATTACCTCTCCAAAATTAGTTTTCTGCCCACAGCTAACTCAAAGACAACTGCAGAGGTTGAAGTAACTAAACTAAAGGTTTTTAAATACCCCTGATGGTAACAAAGGCTTTAAATATCCCAAATAGGCTCAAAATCGCTTCTTATGTCGGAGAGGGTTAATGAATGATTCATGTGGACTAGTGTCCTCACTTAGAAACTTTCTCTCTTACTTTGTATACCTTCCTTCCACTACTTCACCAATCTATTTAATTATCCCATCCCCTTGATAGACCTTATATCTATTATTGTATTAACGACGAGCTCTCAGATAACTAGATAGGATTTTGGGCCTTATGCAGAGATGTAATTGTTAATGAGACCTAGGAAGCTTTTTTGTTGTCTCATATTTGGTGGTTTCATGCTTGCTAGTGTGTTCTTGTGTCAGGTTAGCAGGGGCTAGACCGGAGGGGGGGCTTTTTGCGATCCTTTAACCCGGGAGCTGCGGGGAGACTCTTAAGAGTTCCCCCGGCGCACTGCGGGGAGACTCTTAAGAGTCAGAGAAAAAAAAAATCAACTTTTGACATCGAAAAAAAAAAAAAAAAAAAAATTTTGTTTGTTTGTTTTTTTATTTTTTTTTGGCCCCTGGGCCATGCAAAATCTCAGTCCTTCCCCACTTTCCTCCTCTCCTTCAGTTATCACCTATTTTCCCTGTTATTCCCTTATTCTGAGGTATATTTTCGTGCTAACATTAGAAATCCGATTGGAGGGTGTGGTCATCACTGATAGCAAGCGAGTGCAAGAGAGAGAGAGAGAGTATCGATCGACTGTGTCTCAGTGGCCTTGGGGGAAATTGGCGGGAAAGCAGATTGCCTCACCCATACATTATACAACTCGCGGGCTATATCTCCGATTTTGACCATCCAAACGCTGTTTTCACTCGTTTTATTGTTGTTTTAGGTTAATACCTTTATAATCAACCCATAATAGGCGCATATGGATAAGTATTAATGCTATTAATGGCACAATGAATATTTTAGTGATGGAAACACCTCAAATACGTCAGCACAGGGGGACGTTTCCAATTACCCCCATGCGCACTTCAGAGGTTAAGTAAAGTCTGCTGGTGCGAGTCCTGTGGACCCGCACGACTTTACTAGGATACCCGTGGGAGTCTGGGGGCATTTTCTTGTCTGTGTCCCTGTGTGTCTTGTGTTGTGTTGTGTGAGGGCCCTTGCCTAGTCCACTCAGCACTGCGCTAGCACGTCTTGCTTTTGCTTTAGGGTCGCCAGGAGAGAGTCAGATACTTGCGATCTGAGTCTCTCAAGAGAGCACCCTTTCAATTAGAGTAATTTGGCGCACAGACTTGGGAGCGTCCCTAGGCTGGAGCAGGTGGCTCAGCCCGGGTATCCGAAGCCTATATCCTTCCGGCTAGACCTCTGCCGCCTGGCAGATTAACAGCTAGTGGTTTATTATATCTGTATGCTTGTTATTGTGCCACAGTTTACCGTCTTTGTGAGCATTGTGAGTCAGGGTGTGGCTTAGAGACTCTGTCCGAGCAGGCTTGCCTGACTAAGAGTGAGAAGCACACCTGTATGTGGATATGTTGCGAGTTGCTGCCTTTATTTAATTATACCTATGCCATTATACACTGTATTGCCTATCACTAGTATTTATTCCTGCTTATGAGTTAAGAGTTCTCTAAATCCGTAACGTACTTTCTTTGCTAAGCATCAGATCCTACAGTAGCCGCATGCAGTTTAGAAACCCGCATCTTGTCTACCGGTACGATGTTTTGAGGACTGTTTGCTTTCACCTTCTTTCACGCAGGGGTGATTAGTTGTATTAATTAACGTAACGTTAAATGTACTTTCTTCTAGTTTGTTATTAAATTGTTTCTGCAATTTAATTCCGTCATCTATCTTTTCCTTGAAGCTTTAACACCTTACGAGCGGCCTATGCGGTTTATTTATGTGTACCGCACAGCGGGGTGTTTTTAGCCAAAATAGGGCTGTTTACGTGATCATTTTCATGCCTAAATAAGACCCAGAACGTAAAACAAGTACCTATCCCTGAAAGGGCATAAACAGAGCTTTCGAATGACACCATAACGATCCTTGTATGATGGATAGTTTTCTTGCAATAACCGTGCAACGCGAGTGCAAAAAGCAGGTAATTCGGTACTTTCAGTACATAATTGAGTATGTAGCGAGTGAGAGAGGGAGGAGGGAGCTGAGATTTGTGTCAGTAGGTTCGCCGCGGTGGTCTGGAGCAGTCATACGCTCGCTAGTCTCCTGCCACCACTTGTCTCTCTCTCAGCCACATTACGTGCTGAAATTGCCACTCGAGTTATGTCGAGCGCCGCCACATAGTCCAGCTTTATTTAACTCGACTTATGTTGCTCGCCGCTAAATAAGGGTTAAGTCAACTTAATTGTGTGATCTTTTATATAGCCTGCTTGACTATCAGCAGTCTATAGTGCGTGCACCCTGTAACCGAGTCATAGGATACCTCGTTGTCCAGGCAGGACTCTTGACGGTTTAGGGTGGTTTGTTGCCTGGGTTTATAGATAAGGGTTGGATCTAGCGTTTTCCGTTGTTGCTTGTTGCCGCATACCTAGTCCAGTAGAAAGAGCCCAGTGTTTATATATCCCAGGGCGTAACACCCCCTTGAACTTATTGGTTGCCTCATTTACTAAAATAATTATTCTTTCCCTCCCCTCTTTACTTTTACTCTTTAATCTTTAATCTCTCCTATCAGATCCTATATATTAACTCTTTCGGCATGGCGCCGTTGCTAACAAAAATAACTAATTAATAACACATAATCATCTTTATGGATTCATGGGAGTCTAAATTATTTTTCCTTTAGTCTTGTCCTAGAAGGACACATCAATTTTTATGGGAACCACCAGGTTAGTCAACAACATCTCTCTTTCTTCCTTTATCGTATGCGGGCCTAATATGGGTCCTTAGACAAATATATTCATGTATTATGGATCAGGTGTGTGTGTGTCTGGAACTGTGCTTTACCACCTCAGAGCTGGCCAGTAGCTCTTCTGAAAATCCTCACTTCCGTCCACCTTCTGTCGTCCCTCTTGAATCGCTTGACTGTATGTGTGCAAACTAGATGGTGCATCCTCCGAGTGGGCGAAAGTGAAGAGAGGTCAGGGGTGGTCTGTGTTGTGGCTTTAGTTGGGGGCAGGGTAACTGGAAAGGTGGGTTCCTGGTTCCCCTTGGTGCCCGGGCGAGAGAGAGCAAGTGGGTTGGAATGTGGTAACCCGGTGAGTTCCGAGGGGTGAGTGACCCCAGTAGCCCGTGCGCGGCAGCCTTTATAGTCACACACCCCGCTCTCCCGCACTGGGATTGGCTGGCTGGCATGCGTGGTGGCACGCTCGCCCTGAATTCTTGCTTCCTTCACCTCCTCTCTTTTCTCTTCTAAATAAGTCCCAGGAAGCTAATTATAAACCTCGTTTGGTGGCTTACGGGAATTACAGGGCTGGCACCGAGGTATTAGTTTGTGGATAATCAGAAGGAACTGCTCGGGAAGAGAAAGAGAGCGACTTCTGATGTGAAGCAAGAAGTCCAGCTTTGCGCTCCGACAATGGAGGCCGCTGATTGGCTGCTGGGCAAGGGGTGGCATGTTGTAGCCGTGAGCTGTCAAAATCAGCTGACGGTGCAAGCAAGTAAAAGGGAGAGCGGTGATTGGCGGAGGGCTTTTCTACTTTACTCACACTTTACACCTCTCCTGGAGTATGCTATTCAATTCTGGTCTCCAGTACTCAGGAAAGATATAAAGCAACTGGAAAGAGTACAGGCTAGGGCTACAAAGCATATTCCATTGCTTAGAAGAATGAGCTACGAGGACCGGTTGAGAGCTCTTGATATCTTCCCGTTGGAGACACGCAGACTACAAGGTCAGCTCATTGAAGTTTTTAAAATAATTAATGGGTTATGAAATGACGGGGCTCGAGGAGCACGAGCCAAAACATCCACCGTACCTAACCCCACATCGTAATGTGCCCCAACAGCCACACTGCAGAAATGCCACAATAACAGCTAAGAGGAGAGCAAAGAAAAAGTCTATTCCGAGGCAGAAAAACAAGATACCTCAGTGCCCCCTATCACCACGGGCAGGTAAACAAAATTCACTACCTGGACCAGCAGGATACATGCCGCTCCCCCACGTTAATCCCTTCAGACCGAGCCTCCAACACTGGCTGTTCCCATCACAGGTGAGAAACTCCAGCCATAACCAGATCTCGACTATGACAAGGATTACTTCATGAATTACAACATCAACCTCCTGAAATGTATTCAGACAGAAATGACCGCCACTACAACTACGAAGACAGCCAACAACGACAAGAGAAATATTCCTACTCATAAAGAAAGCATTACATAATATAACACAAACTATCGTGGATTCACGATAGTCAGTGGTATAACATACGTTTTCTATGTATCATACCCTATATACAGTATGAAACAATACAGTATGTGCAGTATGTAAGCTTAATAAGTTAAATAAGGCCTATTATATGAAAGTATAGTATTTACGAGCCTTTAGGGATGCATATATGATTTATCATCTAGCCATGTCGTATTATTATAAAAGCGATGCGATTTTTACTTCTAGATATCCGCTACAAACTTAGCAGTATCCGCTAAATTCATAGCGCAAGACGATGACGTTTCGGACGGAGACGCCTCACGTCAGAGCTTCTTTGTTCACAATCGAGACAACATTACCTCCACTCCTCAGTTCGCCGCGATCCTGGTTCCGGCTTCATTCAGCTCTCATAATTATTTCATCCGACTGACTAACAGACAGCTAAGCTTATATCATGATTTAGACTTCTTCAATATTATTCCTTATCCCTTTATAGTTAAGTGCGCCCCACGTGGCCGCTTGGTATAAACAACCTCCCAATAGTGTTCAATAGGTAGCCATTTGTCAACCATCCACAAACAAACATCGATTTCCACATTATCCAACTATATCTTTTCTATGGTGATTTAATAGTAAGCTACACTCCCAGTATTTGTTATTTCTTATTTCATTTACATTTTATATGAGCGGACCTTTTCAGTCTAGGTAGAGTAAACTCAACTTCTTTAAATCCGCCATATTGGTGCCCAGACCCGGGACTTTGGCCCACAGTTTAAATTTCCGATAGTTAGTTAGGTATTATGAGCAAGTGCAATGTTGAGGGAGGTTGTAGATCAAAGGATCCTGGGGGAGTAGGTCTTGGGTTTAACCCGGTGCAGGTAGTGGCCGAGGTAGACCGCATTGCGGTATTCGGCCACTCCTACGTGACCCGACTGAGGGCAGCAGATCAGGGCCCTGTAGATTACAGGGGAGCGAACAGGGATCGGCGGTTCCAGTTTCGATCCTTGGGGTGCCCAGGGCTAGCATCGATAGTCTTAAGTCCTCCGATGGGTGGGGTAGGCTGGTAATACACCGGCCTCTGTATACCTATTTGCTCATCGGGGGCAACGACATAGCCCCTGACACCGATCCCTGTGCTTTGGCTGTAGCCCTGGGGAACCTGGCTCTGGCTGTCGAGAGGGACACGGGAGGCAAATGTATTCTGCTTTCCCTGAAATACCGCTCTAGGGTGAGGGGGATTACAGTGGAGCAGTACAACCGGATAAGAAATTCGGTAAATAGAACCCTGCGCTCTAGGCTAGATGTAACACGCCATCGTTTTTTGTCTATCTCCTCCAAGCCGCAGGATCTTGATCTAGATGGTGTACATCTAGACCTTGATACCAATAAGATCCTGCATGACAAGATCACTGGCATGACCAAACGTTGGCTAGAGCGTGATGCAGGGGTAGGAAGCCTGCAAATCCCGAAATCCTGCATCCCGCCCATCACCTTCCCCCAGTAAATTATCCTTTTTTTTTTTTTTTCTTTCCTTTATTTTTTTTTTACCCTGTATTTCTTTCCCTAATTTCATTATTATTTACTATTTTGACTTATGACTGAACTACTATCGTTTAAATACGATAGAATATGACTCTTTTGTGATCTCATATGTCTCTGTGACGTCACGATCTCTCCTACAGCACGTCGTAGGACGAGTAGATCGTATATTATAAGATTGTAAATAAGTTAAGTTATAAAAGGCCTAATATGCTATTAACACCTTACGAGCGGCCTATGCGGTTTATTTATGTGTACCGCACAGCGGGGTGTTTTTAGCCAAAATAGGGCTGTTTACGTGATCATTTTCATGCCTAAATAAGACCCAGAACGTAAAACAAGTACCTATCCCTGAAAGGGCATAAACAGAGCTTTCGAATGACACCATAACGATCCTTGTATGATGGATAGTTTTCTTGCAATAACCGTGCAACGCGAGTGCAAAAAGCAGGTAATTCGGTACTTTCAGTACATAATTGAGTATGTAGCGAGTGAGAGAGGGAGGAGGGAGCTGAGATTTGTGTCAGTAGGTTCGCCGCGGTGGTCTGGAGCAGTCATACGCTCGCTAGTCTTCTGCCACCACTTGTCTCTCTCTCTCAGCCACATTACGTGCTGAAATTGCCACTCGAGTTATGTCGAGCGCCGCCACATAGTCCAGCTTTATTTAACTCGACTTATGTTGCTCGCCGCTAAATAAGGGTTAAGCAATATTGCCATGGTCTTATGTAGTATATATGAATTTATCGTATATATTAATATAATTTATCGTATAGAGCAACCTAAATGCGGTACAATAATTTGGGCTCCTGGCGGTTTACCAAGGCAGCAAGGTGTGCTTTTGAGGTACGCCAGAGCCTTCACGAACACCAACCAGTTAACATCTAAATTTTCCGCCCTCAGTTGATCGAGCTTTTGTGCCTCTATCACAATACACATACAGCAATACACACAGCTACACCATCACGACGCTCTCATCGACACCATGACTGACTGACAGATAAGCATATTATTCATGTCCATTCCCATGTAATCATTTATTATTTCTTTAACTTGACTCGAGTCTTGGGACCGAAGTCTCGTTCCCCATTGTCCACCGCCATATTGGGTAAAACGTTCTCCCTTGCCTCATTGCCACGTGGAACTATTGGTGAGTTAATTCCTGGCTAATATTAACCCTTATAACCTTACCCTATATATACATTTATTATGTGAGACCTTTGGATATAAATTAGCTTGTTTCAGATTGAATTCAATTTAGATATAGAGTAGTTTTCATTTAGATTGATTTTATTTTATTCATTATAGCTTAGTAATATTTAACTTCCATTGATAGTTTACCACATTGGTGCCCAGACCCGGGAATTAGCTACCAGTAAGGGATTTTAAGGCAATGAACAAGGGGACATATAACAGGATGCAGGAACAACTCTATGATAAACTGGCAAGGCTAGCCAAGCGATGGTTAGAGCCGGAATGCAGGGTCACATCGTTGTGCCTGCCTAAGTCCTGCATCCCACCCATCATCTTTCCCCAATAATTTTCTTTTCCGTTTCAGACTTCCTGTGACATAGTAGGTATTGCTATTTAGTGTATAATTTTTTCTCCATAACATAGAAGTCCGCCGGTTGGCGTCTCTTAATTAGACTATTATTTGGCCGTTGTCTTTGTAACGTAACATTTAGATACATAGCCTATAGGCTCACATGCAAAATGGATAAAGACCATACAGAGACACCGTCTAGTGGGGTGCTAAGCAAAGCCCCTAAAAATCAAAGGGCGGGACTTCGGGGAGTATTAAATAGGCTAATTGTGGACTTAAACACTTTCATCACTACTGCTGAACTAGAGGAATTGGAGGCTAGATTAGATAACGTCCAGGCTACCCACGGTCGTATTACGGCTCTGAGTGAGGTGATTGTGGCTGACATGATAGAGGAGGAAGAGATAGTTACAGAGTGTGATAATCGCGCCCTCTATGACGAACCTGTCTTTAGAGCAAAGCGCCTATTACACCGTGCTGTCGCAAGTAAGAAGGGAGGCGATAATGAGGCCCATAGAAGGGCTGACCCAAAACATACTGTACACCTCCCAAAGCTCAATCTTCCTACATTTGGGGGCAAGTTAACCGAGTAGTTAGCTTTCTGGGACGTATTTCGATCTACGATTCATGAATCCTCTTTGGATAATGTCCGCAAGTTTCACTATCTGAAGGGACAAATGGAAGGAGAGGCCTTACATTTAATAGAGGGTTTTGCAGTGGTGGGTGGTAGTTATCTTGAAGTGGTACACTTATTAGAGTCCACATACGGCGATAGAGAGCAGTTGAAGATGGCCCATGTTGTTGCCTTGTTGGGGCTCGCAGAACCACAGTATAAGGTTGATGAGTTGACAAACTTCAGGGCAAATATTGGAGTGCCATACTCGATCGCTAGACACCCTAGGGCTTACCACGCAGGAAATGATAGTCATTATCTTGCGTCAGAAGCTTCCTATGGCAATACTTGATAAGGTAAGATCATTTGAGCTGGGGGAGTTCAAAACTCAGTTCAGCAAGGAGATCAATAATCTACAGTTGAACAAAGGGAGAATGTATGTGTCGGGAGGGAGTGAGTGAGAATGTGGAGAAGAGGGGAACAATAAGCATGACAGTGGGGACTAAAGTAAAGAAAGAGGGTGTGTATAAGAAACCTGCTCAGATTCTATGTAAGCTATATAACAACAAACATAAATGGAGTTTCTGCATAAAATACCCAACAAATGAGACAAAACTAGCACAGGCGAAAAGATTGAAGCTATGTGTAGGTTGTCTAAGTGGGGAACATGGTAAGCAGGGACAATGTACTGCTACATACTTAAGGCCCTGTCGCCACTGCAAAGGACATCACTTTGATAAGTTGTGTCCTACAGCAGATAAAGTCAATGACGTAAAAAATTAGGGTACTACAACTGTGGCACTAGGTAGCACGCAAGACACCACTATATTGCCCACAATACAGATTCCCATGGAAGGTAATGACATTAACAAAGTTTGTCGGGTACTTCTAGATCAAGGATCTCAACGTTCCTTTATAAAGAGGTCCGTACTAGTGGGATTGAAGCACCGAATTGTAGGGGCTGAGACTCTTCGATTACAGGGCTTCACAGGGGTTACTGATAAACAAGACTACGAGATAGCGGAGATTTCATATTTCTATCGTAAAAACCGGTACTTTATGACTTGTATCGTAGTAGACATCCTACCAGAATATGTATCTGTGGGTGTGAAGAAGGTGGAACGCGCATTACGTAGCAAAGGGGTTAACTTGTCAGATCCCATGGGAAATCAGAGTGAGGTGCATGTTCTACTTGGTGTGGATCATTATTATAAAGTAGTATACCCTGGATTTAAAAAGATGTGTGGTGTAATTTTAATCCCCACTAAATTTGGATACTGCATGAGCGGAAAGGTGCATACTACACAGTCAAAGGTCCTGGTCGACACGGTCTCGATATATAGAGTCAATGTAACCGCGGCAGAGGAGTTGGAAAGGGAGGATTCCCAACCTAGTGACCCTAAGATGGCTGCCGAGTTCGACCTGGAACGACTGTGGAGATTGGATCACATAGGCATTAATCCTATGGAAACTGATTATGACTCGGAAGTTGCGGTACAAAGGTTTGACGAGTCTGTGTGCTACTGTGCCTCAGACAAGCAATATAAAGTTAGTTTACCCTGGAAGAACAGTGAGATAAGCCTGCCTACCAACTATGGTTTGGCATTAGGTCGCTTGCGCGCATTGCAGCGGAAATTGTCTAACGAACCGAGCACGCGCCAGGCGTATGACGATGTATTTCAGAGTTATGAAGATAGGGGCTTTATTGAGAGAGTCGATGTCGAGGAACCGTTTAAGAAGGGTAGGGTTCACTATCTGGCCCATCATGGGGTAAGGAAAGACAGCGTCACCACACCAATACGGGTGGTGTATGACTGTTCTGCCCACCAAGGACAACAACCCAGTCTAAATGACTGCCTGTTGACAGGTCCGTCCATGGTGTCGGACCTGTCCCAACATCTATTGCGGTTTAGGCTGGGGAAGTACGCCTATACCAGTGACATCGAGAAAGCATTCTTGATGGTCAAGCTAAAGGAGGAAGATAGAGATGTTACCCGCTTTCTTTGGTTCAGCGACATTAGCGACTCTGAAAGTCCCATCATAATATACCGTTTTCGGGTTGTACTCTTTGGGGCCACTTGCTCGCAGTTTTTGTTAAATGCCACAATCAGAAAAAATCTAGCTGACGCTCATGAGGACACAAGTAAACTATCTCGCGGATTATACATTGACAATTTGCAGGGTACTAGCGATAGTCAAGATGATTTGTTATATGCATACTGGCAAGCACTCAGATTGTTTGCGGATGCACATCTATTTCTCCGCGAGTGGGTTACTAATAGTGAAGATCTTCAGAGTTTAATACAGGTGGATGGTACGGCATCTCATAACCAGGAAAAGTCCAGAAATTTGGGGATGATCTGGCAACCTAAACATGACATACTAACTTTTCAAACAAGGTCTTTTGCTCAGCAGACAGGAGCGCACACCAAAAGAAGTCTGTTGAGCAAAGTTGCGCAATTTTTTGATCCTTTGGGTCTAGCATTACCTGTTACCATAAGAGCTAGGATTCTAATGCAGGAAGTTTGGAGACGTAAGATAGGATGGGATGACAGTTTGCCCGAGGACCTGAATGACCAAGGGACATTGCTGTTGAATGAATATGCCATCCTGTGTACTAAACCTATACCTCGTAAAGTGGCGGCGTTCCGTGACGTTACGTTACACACGTTTTGCGATGCTAGCGCCACGGCATACGGGGTAGCCATATATGTCGTTACTTCATTTGGGGCACATTTAGTTACAGCCCGGGCCAAGGTAGCCCCGGTTAAAAAGGTAACTATCCCTAAAATGGAATTGACTGCCATGCTGCTATTAGCACGTCTGGTGCAACATGTACGTGCAGCATACGAGAGCGAATTAAATATTGAAATCATTCATGTATGGTGCGATAGTCAGGTCGCACTCAACTGGATACATAGCAAGAAGTCTCTGCCAGTTTATGTGCGGAATAGGGTAGATGAGATTAGAGCCCTTTTGCCAGACGTTGCTTATCATTATGTAAATACAAAAGAAAACCCTAGTGATCTCATAACTAGGGGTATAACGGCTAGCCAGTTAATGAAGTCCGAATTGTGGTGGCATGGTCCAAAGTGGCTGCTCCATGAAAGTGAATGGACGATTTGGCATGCTGTTGGTGAGGGACTTCTGCCACTGGAAACAGTGGCAGTTACAGCCCAACCAAATGAGCCACCGGGTCCTATCATAAAGTGGGCAAGATTCGGTGACTATAATAAACTAGTCCGAGTTGTAGCTTGGGTGTTGCGATATGTATCCAATCTCAAGCTTAAAGTAACGGGCCAACTCTGCAACAGGGATCACAACATTGATGCTCGTGAATTTAAAGCAGCTGAAGTAACTTTGATCAAATGGGTTCAAGTAGAAACCTTTTCCAATGAATTAGAATCCTTGAAAGGCTCGAATAAGACATTAATGCCTAATATAGAGCGTCAACTAAGGTTGCACCTAGACAATGGCCTCATCAGGTGTGAGGGTCGCCTGAAGTGGTCGGGTGTACCAGACGGCACAAACCGCCCTATACTTATGGCAACAAGACATCACATTACTGATCTATTGATCATACGTGCACATAGGGAAGTAAAACACTACGGGGTATGTCATATTATATCCAATTTACGTCTCACATGGTGGATACCCAGGGTTCGACAAGTAGCTCGACGCGTAGTAAGAAAGTGTGTAATATGCCAGAGACTAAAGGGTAAACCGTATGAAACTGGACCAGCTCCAACCCTACCTGAATGCCGTATAAAGCATGTAGAACCTTTCCAAGCGGTAGGATTAGATTACACAGGGGCATTGAAGACGAGGGAGAGTGAGAAGGTTTATATATTATAGTTTACCTGTGCGACGTCTCGAGCGGTACACCTAGAACTATGTGATAATATGTCTAGCGAAGAATTTATGCTGGCGTTCAGACGGTTTTGTGCCCGTCGTTCATTCCCTCAACTCATTCTTAGCGACAATGCTCCCACTTATGTCCAAGCATCAAAATATCTAAAGGATATGAGTAGTGATCCTACTATCATCACTTTTTTGGGAGAGAAGAAGTGCGAATGGAGGTTCATTCCAGTTAAGGCACCTTAGTTTGGTGGAATGTGGGAACGATGTGTCGGCATAGTAAAGTCAGGACTAAGAGCGGTTGTATTAAAGAAGAGTGAGTTGACAACAGTCCTCACAGAGATAGAGGCAGTCGTGAATGATCGCCCGCTTACATATGTGTACACCGACCTGCAAGAACCACTACCATTAATGCCAGCTCACTTGCTATACGGAAAACCATTGACTGCGTTTCCATCTGATTTTCAGTCCATAGTAGAGTTAGAGGATCCCTCGTTGTACTCTGAGGTAGCGGTGTCTAAGAGATACCAGTATATATCCAGGATAATCGAGGATTTTAGGAAACGGTGGATTAGTGAATATCTGCTAGCATTGAGGGAAAGGAGTGTTACTCCCTCTGGTAGACCAACGGCACCTACAGTTGGTGAAGTTGTTTTAATTAAAGAAGATAGTCCTCGTTTATGCTGGAAATTAGGCCACGTATTGGAGGTATACAAGGGGGCAGACTCTGTAGAGCGGGTGGCGCTATTGAAGACAGCCACTGGAACTACTGTTCGTCCTATCGCACGTTTGTACGCTTTGGAGCTCGATTCCGCATTGCAATCTGACGCTCCACCTGTTATTGCTGGGTCCGAGGATTCTCAAAGGAACGACTCACCTCTTACTGATGGTGATCATTCTCGGACCGGGACGCATCCCAGACGCGCTGCTGCTGGCGCCGTCGACTTGTGGCGTCAGAAGATAGCCTCTGGGCAACTTTAGGTTTAAGGTGGGGTTCAGGTCTTTTTTGTGGGGGGAGTGTATCGTATAAATACGATAGAATATGACTCTTTTGTGATCTCATATGTCTCTGTGACGTCACGATCTCTCCTACAGCACGACGTAGGACGAGTAGATCGTATATTATAAGATTGTAAATAAGTTAAGTTATAAAAGGCCTAATATGTTATTTAGCAATATTGCCATGGTCTTATGTAGTATATATGAATTGATCGTATATATTAATATTATTTATCGTATAGAGCAACCTAAATGCGGTACGATAATTTGGGCTCCTGGCGGTTTGCCAAGGCAGCAAGGTGTGCTTTTGAGGTACGCCAGAGCCTTCACGAACACCAACCAGTTAACATCTAAATTTTCCACCCTCAGTTGATCGAGCTTTTGTGCCTCTATCACAATACACATACAGCAATACACACAGCTACACCATCACGACGCTCTCATCGATACCATGACTGACTGATAGATAAGCATATTATTCATGTCCATTCCCATGTAATCATTTATTCTTTCTTTAACTTGACTCCAGTCTTGAGGCCGAAGTCTCGTTCCCCATTGTCCACCGCCATATTGGGTAAAACGTTCTCCCTTGCCTCATTGCCACGTGGAACTATTGGTGAGTTAATTCCTGGCTAATATTAACCCTTATAACCTTACCCTATATATACATTTATTATGTGAGACCTTTGGATATAAATTAGCTTGTTTCAGATTGAATTCAATTTAGATATAGAGTAGTTTTCATTTAGATTGATTTTATTTTATTCATTATAGCTTAGTAATATTTAACTTCCATTGATAGTTTACCACACCTACCATCACATATTTCCTTCATTGTTTCATCATTGTCATATCCCAATCTCTTATGGTACTGTGTAAGGTAAGCCGTTTATATAGTAATTTCTACCTTTTACTTTAATGACATTAATCTGCGAAGGGTAGGCTAATGTAAGTACAATATTGCATATGAGGACTAAAAATGTAAGTTCATATGACAATTGACAAAAGTTGTGTTTATGTTTCACGATTGCGGCTTATTATAGAGGTCCATATTGGCTGACAAAGGGTTAGGCTAATTCGTGTACATTATTTAATGGCTAGTAAATCAGAAGATAAACCAACAATAATTATGTCTATCACAGTTTTGAAAAACCAGAGAGGGGGTTTGAGGGGTGTCATTACTAGGCTAACGTCCGATTTGGAAGACTTTATAGCTAGTGCAACTCCTGAACAGCTAGAAGCCGGTTAGAGTACCTACGTCTAGCTATTCTAGATAAAGTTCGTACCTTTGATTTGGAGGAGTTCAAAGCGTCATTTAGCAAGGAGATTAGCAACATACAATTGAACAATGGTAGGACGATTGGTGGGTCAGAAGGGGCAACAACAAGGGGTTCAATTAATATGATGGTAGGATCTAAAGGGAAGGTCGAAGAGTCACGCAAGATACCACAAATGTCATGTAGGCTATGCAACAATCCCAAGCATAAATGGCTAAGCTGTACCAAATATCAAACTAATGAAGCCAAATTAGCTCAAGCAAGGAAGCTAAAATTGTGCGAGGGTTGTTTAAGTAAGGACCATGGCATGCAGGGTAAGTGTACTGCTTCCTATTTGAGGCCCTGTCGCAACTGTGAAGGCCATCACTTTGATAAATTGTGCGCCACAGGTAGTCTAGTCAAGGAGGGAAAGGTAGGGGGTACTGCAACACTAATGCTAGGCAGTAGGAAAGACACCACCATTTTACCCACAATCAAGATACCCATAGAGGGTTATGGTAGGACACAAGTCTGTCGGCTACTCTTAGACCAGGGCTCACAACGATCCTTCATAAAGAGATCGGTGTTGGACGGTTTAAAACACTGTGTAGTAGGTAGTGAGACCCTTAGGTTGCAAGGTTTCACAGGAGTGACCGACCGTAATGACTACGAAGTTGTTGAAGTTGCTTGCATCTACCGTAAGAAGAAACACTTCTTACAGTGTGTAGCGGTAGATGAACTCCCAGACTATCAATCTGTAGGAATTCACAAAGTAGAGCATGCACTTCGTAGGAAAGGTATTTACCTGTCTGATCCCGTAGGTGACTTGATACCTGCCTGGTGGAGTTGTGTACATAAAAAATGTTTCTTCTTCCGACCATCAGAGGCAGGCGTAGATCACTCCCCGGATTGTGATTTCCCAGCTGTCTAAGTTTGTCATAATATCAAAATTCGGCCAAGTCGTATTTTTTTATCAAAGAGGTTTTAGGACTCCCCTTCTCCTTGGGACTGGTGCGAGTAAGATTATTAATTCCTCTCTTCTAATTTTGGGTTTTTTTCAAAAATTGTAGGGAAGGCGGGGGGGACCCCTTAACGGACGGCGGCTAGTTTTTCCGCCTCAGATCCGATTCCCATTATTAAATAGCTTCAGATACCTCCTTGCTCAAATTGCAAGTAAGTTATCTCTGAACAGGAGGGAGTTATTAAGTCCACTTTTCCAGACTAGAGTAGGTATGCCTTGTCTCCCCTGTTGCCAAGTAGGGCTCCTAACACAGTAAGGTCCACTGTCGGCTCACCCTCGGTCTGCCGGGATGAATAGACTTGGCCTAAGCAGCCGTCCTTCTTTACCAGTCATTTCAAGTTCGGTCCTAGGCGGAAACAGATCCCGCCGGGACAGTACGGGTAGAGACTTGTAAGCCAAATCACCATCAGATTAACTCCATCAGCGTAGGGAGGAACCAACTAAGGTTTTCTCTACGATACGACTGGTAGGGAGGCACCAACTAAGGTTTTCTCTACTATAAGACTTGCGACACAAAGGTCAGACAATTCCTGAGCTACGCATGCCTATGCCGTGTCGGCTTACCGAGTTTTCTTTTTTGTTTCAAAGCACAAAGTACATTTGGTAATTTACCGCAAACAGTTATATTCATAAATGGTTAGTTCATGGTATTACACCGAGGGAGCACACTTCGCGCCGGCTAAATCTGCCGACGAGTTGGTCCTCAGAATCTGGCATGCTCGAGTTCAACTAGTAACATTTCAAAGCTCCCCCGGCGTATTACCTAGCATGGCATTCTGGTCCTCCGATGCTAGAGGATGACTCGGAAGATAAGTTAAGTAACCTTAGATATATGTCAGCTCTTGTTTTTAATCCATTTCTACGAGCTGTTGTTTTGCCCGTGAAAAGAGAGTTGCCCTCGATCCCTGAAATATTATTGAGTTTTTCTTTTACATCTTCGAGTAAATTGTCGTTTCCCCTTTTATACTTGCACACCGGACCCGATCTCTCTCTCTTCACTAATAGTTGTTTTAAGTATTCACGGCTTTAGAGTTTTGTACTGAGATAAGTGACACCCATTCTGGGCGAAGAAACGAGGATATGTGTTTCCCAGTACACCGAAAGGTATAACCCCCCTCCGCCGGAATACACGGGTATCCAAGTATGTCGGGATGTAGCTCCCTCTGCCGGAATACACGGTCAAGCAGGGCAGGCCAGGCGCGGCTTCCGCCGAGGCAGAGCCCAGACATGCTTTATGAACTAGAAGCGCAAGTGTTTATTTTTAGGTTTAAGTGAATCTATCATTGTTTTAGAATACTTGGTCTGAGGTCAATTAAATTAAGAACCAAGCTTTAAAAAGCTAGTCAATTTATTTTTTATGTATGTAAAAGTTTTCTATCTTAAAACGCCTTACGAGCGGGCTCGTCAGTATCTTCTACTACCCGCCAAGCGGGTGGTTTTACCCTAAACGACCTTGTTCCGTGCTCTTTTTCATGCATAAACAAGAGCCAGAGCGTAATACAATTATGTATCCCTGAAAGGGCATAAATTGAGCTTTCCAATGACACCAGAACCATCCTTCTACGACCACGCGTTCTCTTGCAACGATCGTACAACACGAGTGCAAAATCCCTAAAATACGGTAATTTCATTACATAATTCCCTGTGTAGCGAGGCAGTGAGTGTGGGTGTGTGTGGAGTAAACATCAGTAGTCGCACGGGACCCGTGCCGAGCGGTCATGAGCCGACCTACGCTCCTCCACCCGCTCGTCTCTCTCTCAGAGCCATTATTGCTCCAAAATTACACACGGACTTAAGTCGGGCCCCGCCACATAGTCCTTGGTTCTCTAGCCCGACTTAAGTCCACCCCCGCTAGACAAGGGTTAAGTTGCAACTAGATAGATGGGTGAGTGTACACCTAGTCAAGTGACATAGTGATTTTAACAGAGGAGAAACTATTAACAGTTTAGAATCTGAGGAGAGTGATAAAAAAGTTTTGTATTAGCTGTTATTAACACATTGTACAACAGGTATCTCATGTAGAGGCCCTAAGTATTGAGCAGGACTTCTTCGAAGCAACGCACTGCTCACACTCTTTCAATTTTTGTATTTTCTATATTGTATGTAAACAATAAAATTACTTATTCTGTTAGATGATTTCTGGACTTTACCTTGCGGTAACAGAGGTTCAGATATTGTTGAAAATGTCCCCCTCCAGTCTTGGGAACTCAGGCAACATCGTCAATGATGTAGGGGCCACTATTAAATTATAGGTTTGATTCCCGGAGGGAAGTAGAGAAAACCTAATATTTAGTAGGGGCCCCGGAATCATTGACGATGAGGGCGAGGTTCAGAACTGAAGTGAGCTCTCGTGGCCACACGTTTCCACAGCCAAGCGAGGGAGGGAAAAAGGGGAGCGCCAGGCACAGCCAGAACATACAATTTACTAGGCAGCCTTGGCTCTCATTAACAATACAAAGTAATCAAGTAAAACATAAGACAACATTGTGTAAAATTATGATAAACGAAATCAATTGCCCAAAGGCTAAACAAAAGAGGTAATTACACTCGAGGCAACAAAGGCAATGTGTTGCACAGAAAAGCGCCAACCTGACAAGGAGGCTCACGTGGGAATAAGAAAGAAAGAGAGCAAACTAGCCTCTCACAGGGCTAGGTGAATTATTATAACACACATGCAACTGAACTGAGGTTTTATATATTCAGGGAAATGTGACACCCTCACACCCAGGGGGAGTCTGTTGGTGCATCTTGAAACAACAGGCTGTTTATACTTCAGTAACACTACAAGACATACACAACTACAGTCTTTTTTAGTATTTTTATATTTTTTATATTTTTGTATTTAAATATTGTCTTCTATACAAAAACACCGCAACTGTTACTTTACGACCCTACACTGGGCTACATATGGCAACCAACAAGCACCAGACGTAAACATGCTAATCAAACCAAAGTAGGAGGCTAAACCAACACTGACTGGATGGCGAGGGTTCTCCTTAAAACATACTCTCCCATGACAAACAAGCAGCCATAACATTATCAGTACCTTAAACATGCCACACATACAAACTGTGTTCCAGCAGCAGAACATCACCTGTCACTGATAAACTGTCCAGTCCATCACAAGACTGGCACTTCTCTTCGCTCTCTCCGGCAACGGGACCTGCCAATAACCTGTCACTAATTTCACCTTAGTGATGAACGTGGCAGCCCCGATGCGGTCTATGGGGTCGTCAACTCTGGGTAATGGATCGGCGTCTGTCAGAGATAATGCACTAACACTACTGCAATCAACACGAACACGGATCTTGCCACTCTGCTCAGGTTGCAAAGTCAATGGCAAAGACCACTCACGATATCCCTTATCCCTCAGACCCTTCTCCAACATGTAGTCCAGCTCTGCTTTTAAGACAGGCTGTCGAGCAGGATTTATACGGTAGGGAGCCAACTGGAGCTTTGCATTGTCTCCAACCTTTATGTCGGGTGCCACCCCGGACATCAGGCTTGGAGAATCACCAAACATGCGGAAGTACTGCCACAGCCTAGTAAACAACTCCTCTTGGCGCTTAGGAACAAGAGGTTGCAACTTATCTCGAAGCACAACATACTCATTGCCCTCCCACAACTCAGCCGGGACCGCAGCCTCTAGTCTCCCTCCTTCTCCTCCTTCGTCCCTAATACAGCCAGGTCATGAGAGGAACAATCTGTACCACCTATGCAGTCACTCCCACCGTTCATAAGTGCCAAGGCTTCCCCGCCGATACCATACATGCGCACCCCCGCATTCCTTGCAGCTACACCTGCCTGTGCAACATCACCTCCATCAGCGCCATGGCCTGATGCAGTCGGTCTATGGTAGGGCTGTTGCATTTTAATAGGGCAGCATTGGGAGGTTATGCGACGGTCGGGCATATCTATTACATAGTCAACCTCACCAATCTGCTTAATGACCTGATACTGACCACAAAACTTAGCAGCCATGGGTCGACCCTGAGCTGACAACCATGCCAAAGCCTCGTCGCCCACCTTGAACACCACAGATTTAGCCTGTTTGTTACAATGGTCTCTCATCTTCGTGTTCATGCTGCTAACCGGGATAGCCTCCGGGGGTCTAGTGGTAGTAATAATTATAGTGCGCAAGTATTTATCTCCCGAACTGGTGGGTAATAAGGGACCAACCATGTCAACTATGACACAAGTCAAAGGCGGTTCAACTGCAGGTGTAGGGATCAATGGTGCCACGGGTATTCCTGGGTGGGGTTCTACAACTACCTTACCAATATGACACATCAAAAAAGAAGCCACCGATGCATGCATATTAGGCCACCAAAAATGAAAATATAGCCTATCAGTAGTCTCACATACCCCTAAATGACCCGCCAGTGGTGTCACCTGTGTTAGCCTAACCAGCCCTTCCCTGAACTGGGCAGGCACCACTAACTGCTCCTCCCCCAAACCTGAGTTTGTATCCGGCTTCCACTGCCGATACAACAATGCCCCTTTTATAATAAAGTTCTCTGCTTGACCGTTCTTCCCACCAGTCCTACCAACCTTCTTAAACAGGAGGCCCAGACTGGGGTCCTCTTGCTGCAACTTGCTCAGTTTGTTTCTAGGTAGCTCCATCAAGGCAGTTACCTCTGACCTCTCAAAAATATCAGAAGGTTGAGTCGGTATCACTATGTCAGACTCCTCGTCCGGCACTAGGTCACCTTTACTAGTCTCGGTAGCCTCACTGGGGTCAGCCAAGCCCACAGCTGTCTCCGGACCAGTGTCATCTAGTAGTGCATCATGGGATGGCCCGCACTCATGGCTGTCGGCCCCCGCATCCACTAAATCATCCACCTGAAAGGTTTGAAAGGTTTGAATGGTTTATTAACTCGAGCGACCCCAAGTGGGGTATTAATAGTACATACTTAAATACAAATACAAAATACAATAATACATATACAAAACAACAACATTATTTGTACATAATAATATTTCAACTTGACTGGTGGCCTTGTTGTAAGTTCAAGACTTTATGTCTTGAAATAATTCATAATTTCTCCTACAAATTTGCCAAGTTTTAATATAACTGCATGTTGTGTACTGCTGCATAACTGTGACATTTTCATAGAATTAAGATTATAATAATAATATTTGTTAAGGTACTGCCTTCTGTAAACATTAAAATGTGAACATTTGAACAAAAAATGGAATTAATCACCGACTTCATTACTGTTACATAACGTACAAATTCGCTCGTTTACATTTATGTTGTTGTGTCTACCGCTGACAATAGGCAGCATATGATTATCACATTTGAATTAACACAACCTTATTGAATATTGCTTTGGCAGTTTAAGTAAATAATCTTGGATGCGGTAATCGACCATCATTATTCTGTAATTCAAACAAACACTACTTCCATTAACTTCCTCCGTCCATTTTTGCCTATAAATATCACTAGATCTAAGTTTAAATGCTTCTTTAAACCAGTTACCATCAATATTATTTACATCATTAAATACATGCGACATTCCATTGCTATCTAGTAAGCATTTGATATTATTTAACTAGGGCAATTTGTTCTGTTTTCGGTCATACAAAACTTTCATTATTCTATACAAAACATTTGAAATTTTATTTTCCGTATCACTTGTAATCCTAAACCAAAAATTTACCATTCTATTGTCTATGATTTCCTGCAAACTTCTAAAACCTGATTCACCTTACACCATACATGTTGCAGTTGATTTATTCAACCTCAAAAATCTCTTCAAAAAGCTATTGCATGTCCTTTTTAGGTGATCAATATTCTCACAGCCCCATATTTCACTACCATACAATAAGATAGGTAATACTAGTTTTTCGTATAAATCGATACTTGTGTCGAACGGTAGGTTAAGCTTGTTAATTGTATTTAATAACCCATAAGTTGCTCTCTTACATTTAATTACTTGTTTTGCTTTAGCTTTATGAAATCGACCGTAGAAGTTAAATGTTGTGCCCAGGTAAGTATAATCAGCCACTGCCTGGATTTCATCATTACCGAATTTAAATGTCCTATGTTTTCTGACCTTACCCCTGGAAAATATTACATCTTTAGTTTTACCAATGTTTACCTGCAGTGATGAAAGGCTACAATACTCCTGAACGGCATTTAAAGCAAACTGTAAATCATTTTAATTTTCGGCCATAACTATAGTGTCATCAGCATAAAGTAGGCAAAACAAATTAAAATAAAGTTCAGCATCATTCTCGCCCAAGAACCCTGCAACATCTGTACTGATAGTTGGCAATCCCGAAAATGCATTACTGATGTGAGCTTTAAATTAATTTAAAAATATTGCAAATAGAAGTGGGGATAAACTTTCTCCTTGTCTCACACCGACATTACACGAAAAATAAGAGGATATCTGATTATTTACTTTAACACATGATTTAGCCTTGCTATACAAGTTGTGCACCACCCGTAGTACCCTCCCATTAATATTGTGACTTAACATTTTCGTCCATAATTCTGTTCTCTCAATAAAGACAAAAGCCTTTTTATAATCAATAAAAGCACAATACAACCTTTTCTTACGAGCCAAATAGTAATTAATAAGAACGTGCAACGAAAATATATGATCAAGGGTACTGAAACCTGTCCTGAAGCCTGCCTGTTCGTTCCCTAATAAATTCATGTTAGTCAAGTATTCATAAAGTCTCGTGTTAAGTAAAGATGTGAACAACTTACCCAGGCAACTCAACAAAGTTATTTCTCTATAATTATTAGCATTATCTATGCAACCATTGTTTTTGTAAAGTGGCTTAATAATTCCGACAGTCCAATCTGTTGGTACTACTGCAGAGTTCAGAATTAAATTAAACAATTGTACAACAATCAACATAACACTTCTAGGACAACTCTTTATAAACTCATTCAAAATGTGGTCAACTCCTGATGCCTTGTTATTTTTCATATTTTTTTACATGGAACAAAACCTCTTCAGACGTGAAATCCATATCTATAATGTCGTGTTCATTATCGGGACTACCCAGATCTTGACTATCGTTCACAACACTATTACCAACGCTCAGTTCACTGAAGTGAGACTTAAATGAATCTAGAGATATATCGCCTATTTTCTGTATCCGCTTAGAGTCTTCATTAATTATATTCCAGTATTCATGCGGGTTATTGGATTTAAGACATTTTAGTGTTCTATGTAAGTTTTTTTCGTATGATATTTTGACACGTCTAATTACTCTTTTATGGTGTTTTGCTTTATTACGTAGGGCCTCCTTCGCACGATCATCTGTTCTTTTATATAAAGCATTCTTAAGCCGCATGTATTCCTTCTTTGATGCCTTGCACTCATTATTAAACCAAGGTTTATTATTTTTCTTATGATGTAAATATTTGTGATTGCTTGTAATTACTTTAATTACACATTACAGTGTCTCTTGCAGATTGTAGAAATATATCACACAAATAATGTGTTACATTATCAATGGATTCCTGATTTGTTTCCTCAATAGCGTCTAACTCTAATTTTAAATCATTTATTTTGTCAATGTCAAAGGTATAAAAATAATTATCTTTTTTGTCTGAATTCCATTTAGATTTTACCATAATTGTGTGTTATATTCGTCTCCATCTCCTTAATTAACAAATTCCTCGAGCGTGTATCCTTAACCCTTCTTACCCGGGCTGTCTTACCCAATGACGGTCGCCCCTACCCGGGCGAAATGGTTGAAACACGTCTAGGCCTAGGCTACCGTATTTATGTTTATTTTCACTGCTAGAACTTTCCCACTCATCTATAATCGTAGTGCGGTTTTCAATCTGTATTTTGGCGTTCAGTAGAGCTCTGTAAGTCAACTGGTTCAGTTGTGATGACGATTTCAGTGGAGCCAATATTGCAGAAATGTTGCCAATATGGGGGCTTTTCAGACACTAATTTCGTCTGACGTCAGAACAATAACATTGAAGAGTCTTCTCCTTCTTGTTTTCGGAGGTGCGGTGGCGCAACGCTTGGGTTTGTTGACATACGTCGTACGCACGGCGTTCAGACCAAGCTTAATTAGGCTATTAAGTTCATGCCTTAGATAAGGCATACCGGGTAGCGGCCCTTCTTTCGTGCTGTCCTTACCTAAGGCAGACCGGGTAGGAAGGGTTAATACAGATATGCATTTGTAAGGACCTATGTTTAACTGATAACAAAGAGTCAAATATATCTATATTAAAATTCCTATTGTTATGAAAAATATTTGGAGAACAAATAAAGTAATCAATAACACTGGTGTCTTCACAAGTCGCTGCACCAATACATTTGTCCAGACTCATTCTCCCATTAACAATTTTCAAATCGTGACACTGGCATAATTCAATTTATTTTCTACCATTATTATTAACCTTTTTATCAATGCTAAAACACACCTTTGGTATCCCTAGATCATTAAATATTTCACAGGAGTTGTATAATTATTATCCAAACCGGCAAAATTGTCATCAAAATTATCTATTGTCATAAAATCGCTAAGTGTGCCAGCTCTACTGTTAAAATCACCCGCCATCACAATTGGTAGACTATAAATCTCTGTTAGTTTACTAATATCAAGAGCTAAATTGTCGAATATTTCTGGACTACAATATTTAGATGCTTCATGAGGTATGTAAACTGATCCTAACAAAAAATAATTACCGAGCTTAATCCATAGAACTGAGTCACATAATAATTCATCATTTATATTGCATATTTGTCTAGTAGTTGCATATTTATTTGCCACAAAAATATTTAGACCATGAATGCCGGAGTACGGATATTTTCTATTATCGTTCAGCTTATAACATTGAAAGCCGTCAAGCTCGGCATTCGTTTTAATTTTAGTTTCAGAGAAGCATAAGATGTCGAAGCTCTTAATATACTCATCGAATATACCATTTTTTATTTTAGACTTTAATCCACATAGATTTAAAGCACATATTCTTATTATATCATCTGTTCCTTTATTTTCACTCACAACTGTCGGCTTGGGGTCGCAATGTCCCTAAGTCTGACCAAGGAAACTTTCCAGCCGTGCTTCATTCCATCCCAGCTTGTAAAGATCATCTGGCGTATCGAACACTTTCTTGGTTTCATTTTCACCTTCCTTTACCATGGCATATATCTTTCCATCAATTTTCCATGTCTTGGTTGTATGAGGGTCTTTTCATATTTCGTAATACATGTTGTTCCTCATCATCCTGGTCAGGTCCTCCTCGATAAATACGTCGTCCTTCAATTTCTTTTTATTGTTCAGCAGCTCAATCCTCTTGTTTCGTCGTGAAAAAAGAACTATTATTGGCTTGGGTTTGTTGTTGTCACTGCTAGTGCCGAGTCGGTGACTTGTACTAATGTCTTCTTGTGCTATGTTAACTCCAATATCAGCGTCTATTTTCATTACTATTTCTGTAGTGTCTTCATTATGCACGTAGTTAATACCCTTGATCAGCACATTTTCCCTTCGACTGTACTGCTCCATCCGCTCCAGTTGGTAAGATTGTTTCTTCACCTGCTTTTTTAGGTCGATTATAATGGAAGTGTTCTGTGCTTCGTTGAATCTTCTCATCTCCTTCTTCATGTTGTTTGTTATTGTGGCAACGGCTTGACCCACCGCGACCGAGACACACTGAACGATGACAGGTTGTAGAGCTTTGATAACTTCCGACACAATAGAAGTTATGTTCGAATTCTGGCTGCTGCTGTTGTTGCCTGCGCTCCTCGTCTGTGGCCCCCTTTCTATCTTTTTCTTATCGAGACAATCATTTACAACTTTTGCACTTCTGTTGTAAGTAATGCATTTAACTCGTTGCCATCACTTCCAACTTTAGCTTGTCCTTGATCTGCTATTTCACCACCAGTTGCCATGTTGTTAATGCTGGTTCAGACCTTCAATTCATTTCTTCCTCGAAATTTGTAGGAGCAGTTGTTCAGACCTGTTACCTCTTTGGCCACCAGTCGCAGACCTGTTGTGCCAAATGTGCCACTGATTGGGTCACTGTACCAACGGCAACAGGGTAGTAGAGTCCATGTTTTCTTCTTGCAAACAACCATCACCAGGGGGCACAAAAGCAGCCTCAGCGACGACTATAGGAGGCGGGAAAACTACATCCCCTGCCAAGTCCACCCCCTCAACTGGCAGAGTGTCCACCATAGCCACCTTACACTCGGCAGTCAAAAGTGGGCACTCTAGGGTCACCCGGACTAAATCACAGAATTGTTCACTGTTGATTCCCCTGCACATAACAAACTCTCCCGTGCTAATAGGTCCCCCTGTCAGGTTGCGACACATGGATTTTTTTATTTATTTTTTTTTAACCCGTCCAGCCCCGGCTAGTTTTGTAATGTGTGTTCACCAGAACCCGGCCGGTTTTCCGGAAACAATAGCGAATGGGTTAGGAATGAAGGAAAAACCACGAAACACCGCTCAAAAAGCTTAAAGAATGGTCCTACAGAGCCCCCGAAAACGTATTTTACAAGAGTAAAAAATTGAAGGCAATTACCCCAAAAAAGCAGGTTAATGCGCGCTCACGCTCACGCACGTGGACTTTGAGAGTTTTCAACCATCGACATGGTTGCGTGGGATACGTACACAGTTCCCATACAGATCTGAGCCCTCTTGAGTGGCTACACCTGAGGTTACGGTCGGCGCAATTAGGGTGACGCGCCAGGCGCGTCTCTGGGGCTGTGCGTTACATACATCGCCGACGCGTCAGGCGCGTCGCTGGGGCTGTACGGGTTAAGAGACGATGAACGGAGGAAGGAAAAACACAGATAAAACAAAAAGGTCCATGTGCCTAAAGGCATCCTCCATTCATAAAATGTTTGTAACAACTGGATTTAAACATTTGTAGATTGTAAGTTTGTGGAAAGCAATTCGAGGGAAGTGAATTCCAAAGAATAGTAGCTCTGGGGAAAAATGAATTCTGATAAGCAGAAGTCCTGCATTGTGGAGGAGGAAGTGTAAATTCATGGGCGCTCTCAGCTGCCCTAGTTCTACGGGGAAAGATGTGGAGATGGGGCACAATTGAAGCAAGTTCCTCGGAACAATTGCTGTGAAAATATCTGTAAAATAATGCAAGGGATGCAACGTTTCTTCGTATGGATAATGTAGGAAGGTCCTGTGTGATTGCAGGGTTATTGATTAACCTAATAGCTTTATTTTGAATTTTGTCCAACTGCCTCAATGCAACCACTCCACTTCCACCCCACAGAGGTGAACAGTAATCCATCTGAGAACGCACATGACTTTTATATATCACGGCCAACTGCTCGTCAGTGAAGAATTCTCGAACTCTGTACAGGAGTCCCAGTTTTTTAGAGGCATTCTTAGCAATGCTTCTAACATAATGTGTCCAGCTCAAGTTAGTAGTTAATGTTACACCAAGAATGTCAATACTAGGGGAAGTGGGAATATTTACATCATTAAAAAATATATGGGAGTCAGTGAGATTCTGTCGGTTAGAAAATTGAATGTACTTGGTTTTCTGTGCATTAAAGGAAACTAGATTCTTTTGTCCCCATCCATTAATTCTAGAAAGGTCCTGGTTCAGAGAAATTGCAGTGTTTATTTTTGAATTTATAAGATCGGGTTGGGTGAAAGAATTGGTAAATGTGAAGGAACTGTGGAGTGTTGAGTCATCTGCGTAGGAATGTATTGGATTATGAGTGGTAGATATGAGATCATTGATATGAATGAGGAACAGAATTGGGGCCAAAACTGATCCCTGGGGAACACCAGCATTTATTGAGTGAAATTGAGAATAAAGGCCATCTACCATTACACATATTTTTCTGTTATGAAGATAAGAAGAAATTAGTGGAACTAATGATGCAAGGCCGTAGTGTGACATCTTCGACAATAAGGATTGATGCCAGACTCTATCAAATGCCTTTGATATATCCAGTGCTATTGTATGTGTTTCACCATGTTGGTCTGTAGCTTGGTTGATTTGATGCGTAAGAAGGCAAAGCATGTCTGCAGTTGATCGACATCGTCTAAAACCATATTGCCTATCACTGATTAATTTATTATTCTCAAGATGCTTAATTATGTGATTATTTAATATAATTTCAAAGACTTTACCAAGAGTGGAAGTTATAGCTATTGGTCTGTAGTTTGATGGATCTGAAGAGGCACCTTTTTTAGGAACTGGATGGATGTTTGCTTCTTTCCAGGGTACTGGGAAGCATGAGGTATGAGTACACAGACGGAAATTTGTTGCCAATACAGGAGCGAGCACCAAGGAGCAATTCTTAAGTACTATTGGAGGAATTTCATCTGGACCAGGAGCCTTATCTACCGAGAGATTCTGCAAAATAGTTTTGACATGTCTGGTGTGGATCTTAGTGAGGGAATTTCAGGCGAATTAAAATTAAGTACAGGGACATCTTGATTTATTTCATCTAAGGTTGAGTTGGTGGAGAAAATATCCGCAAGAAGGTTAGCTTTACCTCGTGGGTCACTTACAAGATTGCCAGTCGGAGATTTAATGGTGGAATGGATGAAGCAGTAGTGAAGTTGGATTTAAATGAGTTAAGAGTAGACCAAAATATTTTTTTATCATTTGGATTATTTAGAAGTTTATTTGCCTGCTTGTGGAGAAAGTTTGATTTAGTTAGGTTTAATACAGTTTTGGCATGATTCTGATGTTTCTAAAGTAATTAAAGGCTTCATGTGTTTTTGATCTTGTGTATGCATTGTAGGCTATTGCTTTTTGTTCAGTTACTCTAGCACAATTATGGTCAAACTATTTAGGTGAATTAGATCTTTTACTGTACTTTTGATGAGGAATAAAAGTTTCCATTCCAATTTTTACAAAATCTTGTATTTGGCTCAAGGTGGAGTGTGCATCATTAGAAAAGAAAGAGGTCCAGGGAATATCAATAAAGAAACCTTGAAGACCCTCCCAGTCTGCCCTATCGTAATGCCATTTAGTCACCAAAACAGGTTCAGAGTGGGAAGGTGTGGTAGGTGATAGACAGGTGGCCTGTATCAGACAGTGATCAGAAGATCCAAGCGGGGACCTCACTGTAGCATCATAATTTTCTGAATTGGATGTTAAAAATAAGTCCAGTAGGTGGGAATTATGATTAGGATTATCTGGTACACGGGTGGGTTGGTTGACTAGTTGAGTGAGATTAAATGAGTCTGCTAAGATCTCACATACAAGACCAGCATCATCAGTCCTGGCTGAATGAGTGAGCCATTCAACATTATGGACATTAAAATCACCCAACACAGTGATTTCAGAAGAAGCATTTAAGTTGAGGACACTGAGTTGTGAGGACAGAGAATCAAAAAGACTTTGCTCTGGAGGAGTATTTGGGGAACGGTAGATGCAACATATGTATTTAAATTTACCAGCAGAAATTAATTTGTATATAGAATAATCAAAATAGGGACAATTGAAACTAGTAACCTCCTCCAGGGCAATTTCAGATTTTGCGAAGCAACATACACCTCCTTTAGGTTGCGCACCAGTATCTCTAAACACCTTGACAGGGTAAGTCTGCTCCCTAACCCGTACAAATCCATTATGTATGAATGGTCGAGACCAATCAGGGGAAGTCTGGTTATGCTCAGGTGGTGATACCATCTGGGGCGGCAAAGTGCTTACTACCCTGTTTCGCGCTGGCCAACACTGGCCCCCAAACTCACCAGTACCTGGCTTGCCTTTCACAGGCACCTCCCCTAATGTCACCACCAACTGGACAGCCTTGGGTTCCTGGGTAGCCTTCCATTTAGCACACTGAGGTTTAATATGACCCTCTTGTTTGCAAAAATAACATCTCACTTCCATAGAAGTTTGCTGGTTGTAAGCCTTGGTATAACGTTGTATCTTATTGGTGGTACCTTTGGGTGATGATGGGTGAGCTGATACTGTGGCTGCTTGGTGCACAGGTCGGTCTCTCCTGTCACCAATGCTCCCCATGCACATGCCACGCTGGGCTAGTGCAAAGTCATCAGCCCAAACTGCTGCTTCCCTTATTAATTTAAACCGCTTTTCTTTTAATTTTGCCCCAATGTCCTTTTCAACTATGCTAGTAAACTGCTCCATCAGCCAAACCTCACAGGCCGCCTCAAAAGTACCAGCCGACTCTGAATGCAGCCACTTAGCTAGAGTATCGCGCAGGTACCTGGCACATTCCACGTGCGAGTCCCCTTGCCGTTTCCGAGCCCCCCTGAAGGCCAACCTGTAAGCCTTGGGACGCAGCTCGTAGGCTTTTAACACAGCCTCTTTAAGTACATCATACCCTAGCTCCTGCACTTCTAGGTGATTAAATACATCAAGAGCCTTGCCTTTTAAAACATTAGACACCAACACCGCCCAGCATTGCCTCGGCCACTGATACTCGTGGGCCTTCTTCTCAAAACGCAAGAACCACTCCGTGACCTTGAGTTCATCGAAGGTCGGCACGAGTTTCAGCCGTCGAGACAACAGCACCTCTTCTGCTTCCTCCTTAGATGTATGACCAGCACTATTCCCTTGTCGTCTTTGCCCACTAGTTTCCATCTTCGTCTTCTCCAAATCTGCCTGTATTTTCTTCTCTACCTGTATTCTCTCCTCCTCCATCTCTCTGTCTGCCTGTATTCTCTTCTCCTCCATCTCTATCTTCCTCAACTCAAGCCTCTCTTCCATCTCTATTCTCTTTAGTTGCAACTCAACCTCTGGACTCCTTCTCGGCCCTATAGGAGGAAATAGGGCGAAAGGGGGAACATTGTGCTGAGCAGCCACCGTATGAGTGGCATTGAAATGCTGGGGTGTGGCCAACGACACATGGGGGGAAGAAGGAGGATACTGAGGATTTCTAGCATAACTTGAAACAAATGTACTGGCCATAGGAGCACGAACATAGCCCTGTGAAAATGAAGGGGCTATACTGATAGGGTTAAATGCTGACGGTGGAAGCGTGGTGGCAGGTGCTGTGGTAAGAGTAGGAGACTGCGTAAATACAGTATCACCTTGCTCTGGAGTTGTTGCTCCACTCCGGTCCCCATTAGAATGGTAGCTAGCCTGACTGATAGGACGCTGTGGCATAATGCTGGATGGTGCCAGCATCCACAACACGAGTACTAGCTTCAAAATAAGGACCAGTAGGCTGCGCAGCCAACTTGCACACCTCTTGAACTAACTCTGTCTTAGACATACCACTGCACCTCCACCCATACATCTCCAACACACGTCTTAATTCATCACTACTCCTGCTAGCAACCTCTTCTTGACTAGGTTGGGTTCTAATAAACTGCCAAACGTCCTCCCTCCCCACAATGTGAACAGGAATGTAATCAACATGCGATATCTTAGCAATAGTTGTGGACATGGGTTAATGAAATAAGGGTACTATGTCCTTAAACTTTCAACTGCAAGTAAAATACTGACAATCTAAATATAATTGCTTCACACCACAAGAACTCTATACTATCACACTATGCTGGCCTGAGGTCGCCACTGTTACGAGGGGAGCCGGGGCAACCAGATGCTCTAATAGCCTAGCCCACAGCACGTACTACCCTGCAACAGACACGCTCTTATTATCTGACTCGAACACGAAGACACAGAGGTTCTCTATGAAATTTGGTTATCTTCCTCTTTGCTCTAGTAAAGCAGTAACAAGGAGACACAAAAATATCTATTGTCCCCGAGTCTAGTCCACAGTGCGTGTAGTATGCAAGATAACTTCTAAGATTATTCTAAACTGTCCAAATATTACCTAACCACACACACTACTGGACTCCCAGAACACTTTATATCATACCCAATCGCTTAGGAATTGAGAACAACACAGAGCAAAAACCCATGGATAGTCCAGTGCAATAAACCTCTGTGCCAAGCCTATTATCCCTAGCCTATGTCCTATTAATACACCGAGTGGCTTTCTTCAGCACAGCACGGTGGTGGTGTTACAAGGGGTAAACAACTTTAATGACTTAACCCTTACAACATCATCTGGGGTTAGCTCAACATAAACGAGTGCAATGGGGACAACCTCACCTAGTAACAGGCTCCACCCCTAGTCCCTGACTGCACCGAATGTATTGCTGCTAAAAACTAAACAAGGCACAAGGGTTGATATCCTTGGGAAGTTGGAGGCTGGCTGCCACCCAATAAAGGGTTGGATAAGACCCGAGTCAAAGGATGCTGTCTGGTGGAAAAAGGCTTAGCCTACCATATCACACACCCAGCAACCTCAGTACTCAAAGGCCTAACAAAAACAGAGATAAACAGTCCAGCCACCCAATCCCCCCAGTGATATCAACCATGAATAATATGCACATCTAATAATGGTAAAATAATGCAGCAGCATAATGGAAAAGAACATGGAAGAACAGTGTGAAGCTTATAATCTATATTTGCCAGAGGAAGGAATGCAGTGTAAACGAAATAAACTCTAGTAATTAAACTACTAAGATCAAAACAAAAACAATATGGTTAAAGGTGGGGCTCATGGGTTGAGATAAACATGGAATGATAATCGCCAAGCTGTACATAATTATCTTGCAAAATGCAATGGCACTGTAATAATTATTAACAATGGTATAAAGGATTTTGTGGATCGTCTATACCGGACATGTGACGTCATAGTGACGTCACACCAGTATCCTTATCGTAGACTGGATGGTGGACTTACACTCTTGTGACGTCACAGACCCGGTATAGACGATCCACAAAATCCTTTATACTATTGTTAATAATTATTTCAGTGCCATTGCATTTTGCAAGATAATTATGTACAGCTTGGCGATTATCAGTCCATGTTTATCTCAACCCCTGCGCCCCCACCTTTGAGGGGAGATTTCCACCTGGAGGATTTTTTTCTGAACTTCTTTCTCCCTCATGTTTAGCCCCATTGCTTGTGAGATTTAAAGACGCTTGCCCAATTAGTTTGGCGATTTTAAGAACCCTCGCCCCATTTCTGTAAATTTTAAGACCATTCGTGCCATTTAGGTGTCGATTTTTCCTGCTGAGCGATAGCGAGCCTGTAATTTAAGGGGAACCGGCCTTCGGCCGGGAAATTTGTCCACCGAAAAATGTACAAATTTATCTTGAAAGGGGTTCAAGGGGGAGTAATTTTAAGCTTGATGGAAGTCTAGGGAATCAACTAAAAACCTCCCCTTAATATGACTCCAGCCCTGCTCTGCTTCGATCTACTAAGAAACAAAATGGATAAATGGGTATTTAAGGTAAACAAAAGGAAGCAAGCTTAACAACACTAGACAGTGATGTTGTCATAGCGAGGGTCAGAACTGAAGTGAGCTCTCGCGGCCACGAGTTCCCACAGCCAAGCGAGGGAGGGAAAAAGGGGAGCGCCAGGCACCGCCAGAACATACAATTAACTAGGCAGCCTGGGCTCTCATTAACAACATTAAAGACAGAGACTTTTTAGCAGAGTATTCACTTCCCGGTTATGTAATGTTTGAGAAAAGCCGAATTAATAGAAATGGAGGTGGAGTTTTATTTTTTATCAAAGAAAGTCTTAACCCGACCCTCTTGTCAAAACCTCAAATTGTGAACGTCGACACATTCTTTGTGCTAATAAAGACTAATAAAGGTATAACAATAATACTTGCACTAATATACAGACCTCCAGCTCAATCAGTGCAAACTGACCGAGAAATTTATGAGCAAATTGCAGACTTAAGTAACTTGCATGATACCATAATTGTTGGCAACTTCAATTTACCTGTGACCAAGTGGGGAGATAGTATTACTTCACACTCTGGACAAGACCTGTATACAAATTTGCAAGAGAGTTCGCTATATCAATTTGTTAGATCTCCAACCCGTGGAAATAATGTCCCTGACCTTGTACTTTCAACAAAAGAAGAATTGATAGAGAATTTGAATGTCGGTGATGAATTCAGTAACAGCGACCATCGTACGATAACTTTCAGTTTAAAGTTTACTAGTAACGAACCAAATAGCAGCATCGAGAAAGTCCCTAATTTCAAGCAAGCAAACTTTCGTAAACTTGGAGCAAAGTTTAAAGAAACTGACTGGAGCTTTTTAATTAACAATAACGACATAAATACATCTTGGGAATCATTCGCAAACACTTACCTAAAGCAGTGCAAGACTGCATACCATCGAAAATACGGCGTACAGGCCATAATGATAAGCCCAAATGGTGGAATAAAGATATTTCAATCTGTCTGCTTGCTAAAAAGTTTGCTAATAATAGATTAACCCTCCCGCATCCAGCAACTTAAATATCTAACTTATGGTAAGACATTCTCTAATTTGCCATGAAATACCAGGCTGGGCAAGTTTTCGAAGCCTTGTGTTTTTCTGTATTTTCATCCACCAGAATGCTGTTTATTGTGATGTATTATATGTCAATGGAAAGAGGAATATTTATAGTACATGATAAAACAACAAAAAATGTAAATAAATCGAAATATGAAAGTGTAAATGAGTCCGGAATACTATTATTTCCCATGCAATGGTCTTCACACCGTCCTATCTCTAAATTGTGAGTGATGATCATATATGTTTTTTGCTCAAATAATAGTATTTTTTCTCCTCTTTCCAAATCTGAAAACAGAAATGGTCTATCTTCCAAAGTTCTCAAGCAGTGACCAAAAACAAAAATTGTATGACTTTGCATGATATGGTTTACAACATTTGCAAATTATTTTGTTGTTACGATGTCTATGGTTCTCAATTTAGGCTGTATGAATACGGCAGATAATGCTGAAGAGAATAAAAAAAAAATAGAAGTTCCTACGACAAATACTTTTTGCCCTATGAATATTTGAAATGAAGAGCCAAAATACGAATATTTACGCTTCACTCGTTCCCGTTCCGCCGACGCTAGCCGGGTTCCGAGCTGTTCCCCACCTCGGCGTTGCTTTATTTGCTCGGATACGTATATAACTGTTTATATCACCGTAATCAGAAAATTATGCTCTTTCTAACACCAAAATAATATAGCGTAATTGGCTCGCGAGCTATGCGCAATTGTTTCCATGCACTGTTATTGTTATGTAAATATATGAGAATGTTTATACAGTTGTTTATCTTTGCCACAATGTACAACACGTTTATATAATTTTCCTTGCCAATAATTGTATAATGTTCATAGAACACATGTCAGTCATGAAGGTTGTCAATTTTACTTACCTGATAGGGCCACAACCCTTTCCAACAAGAAGGGAAATGGCTCCTGGGTTGACACTGAAAAAACAAAACAAGAAAGCCAGGTTATCTTCAAGTAATAAATTCAGAAATAATTCTATTGTACACACAAATAAAGTAATATATAAATATATAAATATATATATATATATATATATATATATATACCGGTATACTGTATATATATATACAAGGTGTCAAACAAAATATAATGAATGGTAAAAAAAATGTGTGTATGTGTGTGGGGTATAATATATATATATATATATATATATATATATATATATATATATATAATATATAATATATATATATATATATATATATATATATATATATATATATATATATATATACATATATACAAGGTGTCATAAATATATATATATACAAGGTGTCAAACCACAGAAATATGCAGATTTCCAAGCCACGCTAAGAGGTACTGCATTTGACTCGTTATTTTTTTAGAGTGGTTTCCCCAGGAGGCATATATCCACTTTGATGATGAAGGTGGGTGAATGAAGGTGGGTAAATGTAGGTGGGTGAATGTCGGTGGGTGAACGAGGGTGGGTGAATGAAGGTGGGTGAATGAAGGTGGGTGAATGAAGGTGGGTTAATGAAGCCGGGTGAATGAAGAAGAGAAATGGAGAAGAGAAATGAATGAATGAATGATTGCACATGGCTCCTGACTATAGGACACCTGCATTGTGGCTATGGAAAAGGTTGAAGCAGTTGTTGACGTCAATGCAGAGGGAAACCGTGCAAGTCGTGCAGCGGAAGCTTGTGTTCATGCGAATGCCTTTCATTACTTTGCAGTAATAGCAACGGAGTCGCTTCTTGACCGGAATCCTCTGCCGAGTATGGTCCAAGGTCTTGTTCAACCGGACATGGTTCAGAACAATAGGACGGGGCCTTGGGACCACTCCAGGTCGAGGCCTCCGGACTCGCACCGCTCGTGCTGCTTCCAGTACTGGTGGCGGTTGGTTGGCAGCTTCAAGAGCTGCTTCCCCATCGTCACCAGCAGCAGCTGCATCAGGTGCTAGTACCACGGGGGGTTGAACCAGGACATAGTTTCCCTCCGGGGCAGCAGCATCAACCGCAGCATCATCTGGTTCTGGTGGTGGGGAGGGGACATCGAGACGTGGTGCCCTCTCAACGCCTCCACCAGGAGCAGCAACAGGAGAGGGTGGAGTGTTGTCAGGAGCAGCAGGGGCTGGGGAGTCTGGATGGTCGTCGTTGGACGACCCAGATGGTCCACCGGGTTGCCGTTGCCTGCGTGCATGCCTCTGTGGCTCACGCTGGTCAGGCGGCAGATCTTGTGCTCGGTGGACTGGCCTTCCCGACATAGGCCACTCTGCAGGGTTGAATTGCAGCAAGGAAGTACAGATGTGCTCCTGGAATTCGAGCAAGGTCATCTTCTTCCTTGGGTAGCACTTCCTGTACAGGACATGGGCGTTGAAGAGGGCCATTTGGATGAAGTAGAAGGTGATCTTCTTCATCCACTTGACCGTCCTTCGCTGGATGGGGTAGTACTGGACCATATGGTCGAAGTGATCCACCCCACCCATGTGTAAGTTGTAGTCTTCAACACAAACAGGTTTGAAGATCTCCCTCTGTCTATGATGCCACCTGCCCTATTGGTCCTCTTTGAAACTCACAAGCTTCGGGATGGTCTCCTGTTTGTGGAAGGTGGACACCATGTTGATGATGCGCTTGTATTGCCAAAGTAGGACCATGGTTAAGCCGTTGTTCATTGCTATTGTCGCATCGCGTTCAAGCTCTTTTGCTTTATCAATGTCACACAACTGCTTAGGAGCTCCTCGTACAAGGCGCAGGGTGCCACACACATAGATGTTGTGTGTGAGCATTTGCTGGCACAGGTCAACTGAGTTGTAATAGTTGTCCATCTACAGCTTGTACCCCTGGCCTCTGAAGGACTCCGTGAGACCCTCCACCGTCTCCTGGAGAGATCGACCCGGACCGGTGTAGACCCGAAAGTCCCACACATAGCCAGTCAACGCCTCTGCCAGGATGTACAGTTTGATACCGTACTTCGATGGCTTCATTGGGTTGTAAACCTTGAATGAAAGGCGACCCTTCCATCCAAGGCTGCCTTTTTCAAGGGACAGCTTTTCGGCGGGGATGTATGCCAGCTTGAAGCCTTCAAGTAGGTGTTCCATCACCGTCCGAACCTTCATAAGCCTGTCCTTGTTCTGCCTGCAGATCGCCTTGTTGTTGAAAGCAGGGAAATACTTCAACAAGGCTAGAAACATAGTCCTACTCATCGTTCTCCGAAATACTGGGTATTCGTGAAGGACAGTTGAACGCCAGTAGTGACTCAGAGAAGGAATCTTGGTGATGCCCATGAGGACGTACAGGCCAAGGAATTTGGCCATTTCCTCCTTACCAAACAGGTGCCAAAGAGCGGCTGCTCCGTCAACGAACTTGGCGTAAGCATTTGTCTCCAATACCAGGAATTGCAGCATCTCCCTTCTGAAGAAGAGCTGGAAGAACTGGAGAGGAGTCACCGGCTTTGGAACCTGCATGCCAGGGGTCCCTGTGAACAGATCAGGCTGGGGGTTGAAGGGGTCGTTGGTCCAACCGGCATCACGATCGGGGGCAGGATCGCGAGCATGGCCACGAATACGACCACCGCGAGGAACATCTCTGCAGCCCCTGGGCCTACCACCTGCCACCCTACGGGGCCCTGGCCTCCGGCGTGGCATAGGTGGTAGGTCGAGGGGTTGAGTGGGGGGGGGGGGTTCTGCATCAGATGATGCAGAAGCCGGTGAACCTGGTGCAGCACCAAGTGGTGAAAGGTGTGGAGCTGGTGAACCTGGTGCAGCTGCACCAGCTGGTGAAAGGTGTGGATCGAGCTGGTGAACCTGGTGCAGCTGTACCAGTTGGTGAACGGTGAAGAGGATGCCTTTGGGGAAGAAGCTCCTCGATTGCTGTTGGAGGATTCAACGCTGTGCGTGGCACCTCGGCAACAACCTGAGCACGCACTGCGGCTTCAGCAACCTCAGCACGCATTGCGGTTCGATGCTCAGGCAGAACAAATGCCGAGGGGGTCAACGGTGTGTCGCTGAAGGGGGACACTGAGGGGGTGACCGTTCCCATGACATGCGAAGGCGGGGTATTCAAAGTGCCCACAGCAAGTAGTGTAGCAAACAGGTGTGGGCTGCGGGCTGGTGATCCTGCTGGAAGCAAGGATAAGGCACCTCCACGCAAGGTGGATGGAAGAGGTGACGTGGGAAGTTGGGGGAAGTTGGGTGATGGTAGGAGGTAATCGGTGATGTTAGGGACTGGTAGAGATCTAGATAGGATTGGATGAGATGTAGATGGGATGGGATGAGATGTAGATAGGATTGGATGGGATGTGGATGGGATGGATGGTGGTGGTGGTGGTGGTGGTGGATCCGCTGGGGCTGGTTCAGCTGGTGGTGGTGGTGGTGGGTCGTCGGGCGTTGCTGGGGCTGATGGTGGTTGGTCGTTTGGCGTTGCTGGGGCTGGTGGTGGATCGGCCGAGGCGTGGGCGTCGAGGCGGAGTCGTTTGGGCTGAGGTGAAGCCCAATCCTCATCTCCAGTCGACCACTCGTCCGACTCACTCTCGCTCGCCGCCTCGTCCGTCGTCAGGTCCAGCACCTCGTTTACTTCATCCTCCAGGTCTGAGTCCCGCAAACGTTTCTTGGTATCCCTGTTGTCCGACATGGCAGCTGGCGTATGGCGGCAGGCTGGCGTATGGCGGCAGGCAGTAGTTAGCTTACGATGCTGAAACCAAGAAAAGGAAATAAAGGAAAAACGTAATTAACGTTGATAGTTGCCATGACGCAAGTTCGCCATCACTGGATCCATATGACGTTGGTCTAGTTCACCATGACGTAGTCATAGTTTTGCATTATCCGATTCCAGATGACGTAAGTATAATGGATTTATGACAGTATAGTTCCGCATTTTGTAATTCAAATGGGGGAACACCATGACGTAGTCATAGTTTGGCATTATCCGATTCCAGATGACGTGAGTATAATGGATTCATGACGGTATAGTTCCGTATTTTGTAATTCAAAGGGGGGAACACCATGACGTAGTCATAGTTTGGCATTAAAAGAATATATTTATACCTTGGGGCTCTTTGGCCAAACACCCTGGGGAACAAGAACAACACAACAGGGAAGGGGACAAGAAAAAAAAATATATATATATGGTATATAACTGTACAGTATAATAATATAATAAATATAATAACTAAATAAAAATATATATAAAATAACAATAGAAATACTCGATTATGGGCCTTGCCCTTGCTCTGGACCTAGGAGGTGGTCCCAGAGACACCCTGGGGAACAGGAACAACACAACAGGGGAACAAGAAACAACAGGGAAGGGGACAAGAAAAAAAAAATATATATATGCGGTATATACCTGTATATATAAAATAAATAAAATCAAATAAATACAAATATATATAAAATAACAATAGAATTACTCGATTATGGGCTTTGCCCTTGCTGTGGACCTAGGGGGTGGTCCCAGAGACACCCTGGGAAACAGGAACAATACAAACAAATATATATAAATAAAATAAAATTATAAAAAAAGTAAAATAAAATAAATAAAATAAATAAAAACTATAATAAATCCCAATAAATACAAAATAACTATATAAATACTCGATTATGGGCCCTGCCCTTGCTGTGGACCTAGGGGGTGGTCCCATGGACACCCTGGGGAACAGGAACAATTAAAAAAATAATATATAAATGAAATAAAATTATAAATAAAATAAAATGAAATAAATAAAAATAATTAAAATAAATAAAAACTATAATAAATCCCAATAAATAAAAATAGGCCTATATATAAAATAAATATATATACACAATATATATATATATATATATATATATATATATATATATATATATATATATATATATATATATATATATATATATACGATAGGCTATATATATATAAAATAAAGATAGGCCTATGCCTAAACATATAAAATATCCCAGCTCTGAGGAAAAGGTAAGGTCAAGGAGTGGGGACCCGCCGCGGGCAAGTAATTATGGGACTAGCTTAGGTACTTTACCCAGACATCTGTGGCTGTCCAAAGGTTCACTGCTGTAGTGTAGTGTAGAGTGGCGCATAAAAGTCTTGTCTGTTCTTTGTCAGGCTACTTTCCGTGAAAAATGTGTACTTACCGTGACATTTTTGTATAAAAAATTAGTTTATAATTATCCACACTTCACTGTCAGTTACTTCACTCAAATAAAACTGTGTATTCACTCATAAATTGCCCAAAATGGGCATAACAAATTGCCAAAAATGGGCAAATCACAACTATATTTTGTAATTACAGCTTTATTATACTTCGTAGGTAGTATTTATTGATCAATATATTGGTCTTTCAAGCGAAAATGAAGGTTTTAGGGCAATATATATACGACACACTTATAGCCTAGCTTACATTCGTAATCACAAACCTAACATAAGTTAGGAATGTGACTACGAATGCTTACTACACTAACCCTACGAATATGATATAAATAATATTATTCACAGTTCACAACACTTCCACTGGGTCCATTCTAGCCGCCTAAAAAACACATGGCTGGCTATGGAGAGGCGAACAACGAGGCACAAAGTCACAAATCACGAGTTATATACATAAATTATAAATACATAGCCACAAATTGATGATACACTGCCACTTGGTACATAATTAATCCAGATTTGCCCGCTTGAAACCCGCTGCATGGCGTGCAATGGAGGCGAGACGAGATTTAAAGGTCCGGGAGTACTACCTCACAGACTGGCGGCCGGCTCACAACTGATGAAACAAATGCCCGCACTCCTCTCACAGGGATGCTAGGGGGTTGCCAGATATTTCATTTTGTAACTTACTGATGGCTAACTTACCAGCCAAAAACGCGTCAAAATCGTGTTATAAACTTATTTACCACAAATATTTCTAACTTAAGGGTGGCATTATGACGCGATTGCGTCATACGACCACTCTTCGAGGGGTGGCGTTATGACGCGATCGCGTCGTAAATTTGCGGGAGGGTTAATATCCTCACAAAATGACGAAGAACGGGTGACATATTGTAGAACTACGACACAAAGCCAAAAGGTTAATTAAGCTAAGTAAAAAGACCCTGGAGTTACATGTTGCGAATCAAAGTAAAACAAACCCAAAAGAATTATATAGTTATATCAGAAAGAAGAGAGTAGTTACTTCAACTGTAGGACCGTTAGACGATGAAAATGGAGAATATACCAAAGACGAAGTACAAAATTATGAGTAATGCCCTCAATACCGTCTTTGCATTAGTTTTTACACCAGAAGACCTCATTGATATCACTACAGCATCGCCGATTCAGATAGATAATTCGGATGTTCTAAGCAATATCACCGTTACAGAGAGAGAAGTATTGAATTGTTTAGATAAACCCAAGGTAAATAAAACGCCCGGACCTAATACAATCTCACCTAGAGTTCTAAAGGAAGCTAAGGATGAACTCTCCAAACCACTGACATTGCTATTCAATAAATCCTTGCAGTCTGGAACTATGCCTGATCAGTGGAAGCTAGCTAACGTTACACCGATTTAAAAAAAAGGCAGCAAATCCCTACCCAGTAACTATCGTCCAATTAGCTTAACCTCAGTTGTATGTAAAATGCTAGAAACGCTCATAAGAGACAGACTCGTAAATCACTTAGAGGAAAATAACATACTTAAAGATACTCAACACGGCTTTCGTAGCAAACGTTCCTGCTTAACAAATCTCTTAAACTTCTTCCACGACATCCTCAATCTCTATGATGAGAGTAAAGCTGTAGATATTATATACCTTGATTTTCAAAAGGCCTTTGACAAAGTTCCCCCACAAACGTTTACTGCTAAAACTAAAAGCGCATGGAATACAAGTCGGTGTGTTGAAATGGATAGAAAATTGGCTCTGCGACAGAGAGCAAAGAGTAGTCAAAAACGGTAAGGCATCTAAATGGACCAATGTGAGTAGCGGGGTACCCCAGGGATCGGTACTAGGACCAATTCTCTTTCTAATTTACATCAACGACATAGATGAGGGTCTCACCTGTACAATCTCAAAATTTGCTGACGATACAAAAATTGCAAATAGCGTACTGTCAAAAGAACAAGTTGACGATATGCAACACAATCTAGATAAGTTGTCACGTTGGGCCCAAATTTGGCAAATGAGTTTCAATGCGGATAAATGTAAAGTACTACATATCGGATACCAAAATGAGAAAGCAAACTATTCGATGTATGGCACTCAGCTCAAGAATGTAAACAGAGAAACTGATCTGGGAGTAACAATATCGAGTAACCTAAAACCGAGTCAACAATGTTCAGAGGTTGTTAAGAAAGCAAACAAAATAATTGGTTTTATAGGCAGGTCATTTGAGCATAAATCCAAAGAAGTAATTCTAACCCTTTACAATTCCTTAGTCCGCCCTCTTCTGGAATATTGCGTTCAATCCTGGTGCCCTTATTACCAAAAAGATATAGACAAGCTAGAACGAGTTCAACGTAGAGTTACCAAAATTATACCTAGCCTAAAGAACGAACCATACGAGGAGCGTCTTAGAGAATTAAATCTATTTCCTTCTAACCGAGCGCAGATTAAGAGGCGACTTAATTTAAGTGTTCAAAATCATCAAAGGCATCGACAATGTGAACTGTAGTAAATACTTCACTATCGACCTTTTAGCGATCCTTTAAGTAAAGTCTGCTGGTGCGAGTCCCGTGGACCCGCACGACTTTTCTAGGATACCCGTGGGAGTCTGGGGGCATTTTCTTGTCTGTGTCCCTGTGTGTCTAGCGTTGTGTTGTGTGAGGGCCATTGCCTAGTCCACTCAGCACTGCGCTAGCACGTCTTGCTTTTGTCTTAGGGTCGCCAGGAGAGAGTCAGATACTTGCGATCTGAGTCTCTCAAGAGAGCACCCTTTCAATTAGAGTAATTTGGCGCACAGACCTGGGAACGTCCCTAGGCTAGAGCAGGTGGCTCAGCCCGGGTATCCGAAGCCTATATCCTTCCGGCTAGACCTCTGCCACCTGGCAGATTAACAGCTAGGGGTTTATTATCTCCGTATGCTTGTTATTGTGTCACAGTTTACCGTTTTTGTGAGCATTGTGAGTCAGGGTGTGGCTTAGAGACTCTGTCCGAGCAGGCTTGCCTGACTAAGTGTGAGAAGCACACCTGTATGTGGTTATGTTGCGAGTTGCTGCCTTTATTTAATTATACCTATGCCATTATACACTGTATGTCCTATCACTAGTATTTATTCCTGCTTATGAGTTAAGAGTTCTCTAAATCCGTAACATACTTTCTTTGCTAAGAATCAGATCCTACAGTAGCCGCATGCAGTTTAGAGACCCGCATCATGTCTACCTGTACGATGTTTTGAGGACTGTTTGCTTTCACCTTCTTTCACACAGGGGTGATTAGTTGTATTAATTAACGTAACGTTAAATGTACTTTCTTCTAGTTTGTTATTAAATTGTTTCTGCAATTTAATTCCGTTATCTATCTTTTCCTTGAAGCTTTAAGTCAACTTAATTGTGTGATCTTTTATATAGCCTGCTTGACTATCAGCAGTCTATAGTGCGTGCACCCTGTAACCGAGTCATAGTATACCTCGTTGTCCAGGCAGGACTCTTGACGGTTTAGGGTGGTTTGTTGCCTGGGTTTTTAGATATGGGTTGGATCTAGCGTTTTCCGTTGTTGCGTGTTGCCGCATACCTAGTCCAATAGAAAGAGCCCAGTGTTTATATATCCCAGGACGTAACAATATCTAGTTGGTAGTGATAAATACATTTATATAATATTTCTATCACCTACAATATAACAACCCCTCTTAATATCTAGTTGGTGGTGATAAATACATTTATATATTTCTATCACCTACAATATAACAACCCCTCTTAATATCTAGTTGGTAGTGATAAATACATTTATATAATATATCTATCACCTACAATATAACAACCCCTCTTAATATCTAGTTGGTAGTGATAAATACATTTATATAATATTTCTATCACCTACAATATAACAACCCCTCTTAATATCTAGTTGGTAGTGATAAATACATTTATATAATATTTCTATCACCTACAATATAACAACCCCTCTTAATATCTAGTTGGTAGTGATAAATACATCTATATAATATTTCTATCACCTACAATATAACAACCCCTCTTAGTATCTAGTTGGTAATGCCAGTGATAAATAGTGTCAACTAAATTGAGAATCTAAAGTTGAGGATAAAAGATCTGGTGTGAACCCTCGGTAAAGCCAGAGTCACACGGCCACTGTTATTGGAGTTTATCCTCGGAGTCACGGCATCATAGTATTAAACAATACTATAATAAAGTGCACAATCTATAATACTGTTTCCTATTATGGCAATATATTTAATATTGTAGTTTATAGTCTAGAATAATCGCTTATAACACAAGCACAGCTAACGCATTTATCTCAAAACATTAAGGAAACTTGCAGGGATTGCAAACTCTAATACTATTATTGATAAAACTTGATAACGTGCGAAACCCTCAAAGGTGGTATCACACAGGGAGGAGAGAGAGAGAGTGTATGTGTGTTTTTTGTGGAGGGGGGGGGGGGATCTCACCATGTAATTGCATGAGCTGGCTTTTTATATAATATACAACACGTGTATACTGTCAGAACCTTGCTAATATTATGTTTGATAAATTTCAAATCAATATCTTGAAATATGTGTCATTTTTTGTCATTTTCTGTGTCTAATTATTGATTTTTCTATATTCCAACTACTCCCTCTCTGGCATAGGCTGATAGCCTTTACACCCTACTGCTGAACACGGTGAGGCCCATGAGGTCTAGGGAGTGAGGCATGCAAAGCTTCATGGCTCGAAGCAACTCCATCTCTGAAGCTGCTTCGCCTCTGCGCTTTACCGTTTCATCCCCCTGGCTCCAACCCTCACTCTCAGAACGCCACCTAATGAGCAATTAACTCACTAGGCATTGCCCCCTTTAGCATATATTTGAATATGAGGATATTTATGCAATGCTATTTAATCAGGGAACAATGAGGGTATTTGTTTTGGCATTTCGGTGTGCTGTGGTAATGCACTGATACTAGGTACAGCACACAATCCACTCCAATAATATCTTCCCATTGCCATATTGGGATTCGAACCCGGGTCCATTGGATTACCAGTCCAGTGGCAAGACCACTCCGCCACACCTCCCCTTATATAATATATAATCCCCTTATAAAATATAGTTTAATCCTAATTATATAGGGTGGCTGTATATTTATGGACACTTCATACCCAGCAAACTGTTACTCGGGCCATATCAGTACATCAAATATATAGCCCATGTGTACGGTGCGTCTGACACCTATATTAAAATTTACGGCCGTACATCACGATTTATCTCCCAATTTGCGGAGCAGGATATACAACTTTGAGCCATAGGCTTCATGTCCGCCCACACACACACACACACACACACAAACACACACACACACACACACACACACACAATATATATATATATATATATATATATATATATATATATATATATATATATATATATATATTGTATATTATGTAATATATATATATATATATATATATATATATATATATAATATATATATATATATATATACTGTGTCTGTCGTACAAGGCGACTAATTGGGGGAATGGGGGTAGATTGTAGGCACCAATCGAACAGGGCTATACCCAGGAGAGGCTGTCGGCATTTGATAAGGAATCACTGGAACTCCTGTTTCATTTGCTTGGCCTCTCTTACTGATTCCCTTTGTGCCTCACTTACATTGAGAGTAGTCCAGCATGTCTCACAAACCCCTCCTTCTCCTACCTACTTAATTACACTTAAAATGCACACCAAACTTCCTCCGTCATAATTATTCAAACACAATTATGTACAAAGACGCACCCTCGGAGTCCCCAAGTAGGGGGGGGGGGGGGGGGAGGGGCATAAATGCCCCCACACATGCCCGACCTTCCCCTGACGACCCATCTAAAAACTCTGGACCACGACCAGTCACTCTTACTATCAACTTATGCAATATTCGCAGCCTTTCCTCTAATTTTCACTCTATCGAACACCATCTCTCCTCCTGCAAACCTGATCTTCTTTTTCTCACCGAAACTCAGGTGTCTGAAGCAACTGCGAGCAGCCCCTTCTCTGTATCCTCCTACTTTCTCTATCCTAGTTTCAAAGTCAATGGCGGATGTTGTACATACGTGCACAACAAACTCACTTGCTCTCGTGTTCCCGATTTCGACTCCTCTGAATTCTCAACTTTATGGCTCAAACTATCCTGTCATTCTCATACTAAATATTTCTGTGCTGTCTATCTTTCCCCTAACTCTACCGACTTTCCCAAATTCTTCGACTATCTAAACTCTAAAGTGTAACACATTCTATCTATCTCTCCCTTCTCTGAAATCTCCATCTTAGGAGATTTCAACGTTCACCACCGCCAATGGCTCTCCTCTCACTCTACTGACAAACCTGGTGACCAAGCCTACGTCTTTTCTATCATAAATTACCTAAAGCAGCTGGTCCAGCAACCCACCCGTATCCCGGATTGCTTCGGAGATCGGCCCAACATTCTTGACTTATTTCTGACTTCTAACCCTTCTTATATTGTCAATCTTTTCTCTCCTTTGGGCTCCTCCGACCATAAAGTTATCTCCGTCACCTGTCCTATCTCTTCAGTACGGCGATCCGATCCTCCCAGCCGGCGGCGCTTGTGGCACTTTGGCGCTGCCGACTGGGAGGCTCTCCGGCAGTACTTCTTTGATTTCCCATGGAATGTCTTCTGCTTCCATGGCCGAGGACCCTCGGAGAGTGCTGAACGCATTACCGAGGTAATCCTCTTGGGCATGGAAGCGTACATTCCAAATTCTTTCTCGCAGTCTAATGCCAAAAAATCTTGGTTTACTCACGCTTGTTCTACTGCTGTCCACAACAAGGAGGAAGCATTCAAAATGGTACCGACGCCTTAAAACTCAAGAATCTAATTCTTCCTATGTTTTTGCACGGAATCAAGCCAAATCTGTTCTTCGACTTGCCAAGCACTCTTTCACAATAATAAATGCATTAAACTATCCAACTCTAGCTCTTCCTAAGTTTTCTGGCATCTAGCCAAAAACCTCTCCAATAACTTTTCTTCCTCGTCTTTCCCTCCCTTTTTCCACTCTGATGGCACAACCATCACTTCTTTCCCTGACAAAGCTGAACTCAGCGCTCAAACTTTTGCTAGAAACTCTACCTTGGATGATTCCGGTGCTTTTCCTCCCTCTCCTACTTATGCCTAATATCCTAATCTCTTCTAAAGATGTACTTTCTACCCTCTCTGGGCTTAATACTAAGAAGGCGTACGGTACGGACGGTGTTCCTCCTGTTGTACTTAAAAACTGTGCTTCCGTGCTGACCCCCTGCCTAGGCAAACTCTTTCGTCTCTGTCTCTCCTCTAACGTCTTTCCTTCTTGCTGGAACTTTGCTCTCATTCAACCTGTCCCAAAGAAGGGTGACCGCTCTCAACCCTCCAACTATTTGTCCAATTGCTCTCATCTCTTGTATCTCTAAAGTTTTTGAAACTATACTTGCTTCCAAATTTGTTAAGCATTTCTCTTCTCATAATTTGCTCTCAGATCGCCAGTATGGCTTCCTTTACTGGTGATCTTCTTTCATATCTTACTAACTCTTAGTCATCCAACTTTCGGGACTTCGGTGAGACTTTTTCTGTTTGCACAAGACATATCGAAGGCCTTCGATAGAGTCTGGCACAAATCTTTAATTTCCAAACTGCCCTCCTTCAGTTTCTGTCCCTCCATCTGTGCCTTTGTCTCTAATTTCCTTTCCGGCCATTCCATAGCTGCGGTTGTGGACGGCCATCGCTCAATTCCTCATCCTATCAACTCCGGTGTTCCTCAGGGTTCTGTCCTATCTCCTATTCTCTTTCAAATTTGTATAAATGATCTTCTCAACTGTACATCTAGTCCCATCCATTCATATGCAGACGACTCTACTTTACACAACTCAATTAGTTTTCCAGAACGCCCCTGCCAGCAGTCCTCAAAAGTAAAGGTAATTAAGCCATAAAATGCTTGTCTTCTGATCTAGCTACTATTTCCAATTGGGGTAGAGAAAACCTTGTTACATTTAATGCTTCCAAAACTCAATTTATCCATCTTACTACCCGTCAGGAACTTCCAGAGGACTATCCCTTATTCTTCAACAATACAAAAATCAACCCTTCATCTTCCCTCAATGTTCTTGGTGTCTCTTTTTCTTCTGCTCTCACTTGGAAAGACCATATTACCAGTCTCGCTAAGGCAGCCTCCCAAAAGCTGGGTGTGCTCAACCGCCTCAAGGGGTTCTTTACCCCTGCGCAGCTACTTGGTTTGTACAGGGGCACAGCGCGTCCTTGTATTGAGTATTGTTCACATGTGTGGGGAGGATCCTCTCACACCACAATCCTAGATAAAGTAGAAAGGAAAGCTTTTTGTATCATTAACTCCTGTCCACTCACCAATTCTCTGCAATCTCTTTCCCTTCGCTGCAATGTTGCATCTCTCTCACTATTCTATCTCTACTACAATAATCAGTGTTCCTCGGAGCTTTCCCATTGTATACCACCCCCTCTACGTAGGGTACGTAGTACCCGCCTTGCGACACAATCCCACCCCTACTCTGTGCAACTCTCCAACCCAAGAGTGAAACGCTATTCCCAGACTTTATTCTATTCAACTGCTGAGCTCTGGAACTCTCTCCCAGAATCAGTCTTTCCCTCTTCCTATGACTTAAATTGCTTCAAACTCCGTGTGTCCAGGCATTTTAACTCGAATGTCTCTTGATTTCGGCCCTGTCACTCTTTCAAATCTGGGGGAGGCACTCGCTGCAGGCAGTTATGTCTTTTGTCTCTCTCATTCACATAGAAGAAACAAAAAAATATATAATATATATATATATATATATATACAGTATATTGTTATGTAATGTGAATTAAAATACTATATATAATAAATAAGTTCTATTATGATAGGGTTAATGTGCGCATTTTGGAGAGTGTCATTTGATGCGTAGTGCGAGTGAGATTGCGTCATTCATTCCACGTGTTCATATCTCGGGCGGGGGCCAGGATGTTTTGTTCTCGGTATCTCGGGAGGCTATGAGAAACTTCTCGGTCAGTGCGGCCTATATAAGCGCGCCCCTCCCGGTCTCGGGGAACCAGACTCGACTCGACCCCTTAGCATCGCGCACATCCCTCTCTGCCTGTATATAGTGTTTTTACCTTGTGAAGTGACACAATTATCTCTCCTTGCCACCTTCATTGATAAAGCAGTCTGTATACCTGTGTTCCTGAGTGTTGAGTATAGCCTATAAGAGTGTCACCTATATATTAAAACATAGCCTAGTTATTATTATTATTGTATCTAGGGATCAGTTAATAATTAATTGTCATTAAGTTTATTGTGTATTAGTATAATTGCTTTATCCCTTGTGATTGCTTATTAGTGTAAAGCATTGAATTAATTTGTGATTAGTTTCCAAGTTTGTGAATGTTATCAGATTAATTTAGTTACCCCTTATTGTATTGCTTGTATTATTATTGTATTTTTAGAAGAAATATTTTCTCAAGTTTAAATAGTTGTATCAATTACTTGTATTGCTTTTATTAATATTGTGTGAATGTCCTTAATTAAGTTTAAACAGATATTAACCATTTTCCAGTGATCTTGAGAAAATATTAATTCTTGTGATATAGTATGTTTACCTTGCATTGCTTCAGTGGAGGTATGTAGTTGTTTATTTTGTCCTTGCATATTTTCTGTAAATCTTAAGTGCATTATATATTCATATTTTCTCGTCCTGAAGAGACTGATTTTTGTTTTTCTTTGTTACATTATAATACCTAATTTTAATTAAACTAAGAATGTTTATTCTAGTATTTTCCTTGAACCTGGATATTTTGGTGAGGGTTTTGTCATCAGTCCTTAATCTTATATTTAGTCATTTCTCCTCGCCCGTATTCATAACATTGGCGACCTTGGCTCAGGATTTTCAGGACTTGTTTAAGAATATATTAAATTATTTGTGTGACGCCTACCAGCGTTGGCAGAATCGCCTCCCGTTAGCCACTAGCGCTCGCCAGGGCAGTGAAATGGGCTACAGTCTGTCTACAATGTTGTACTTTCTTTCTTGTGAATCGTCATGTCACAGGCAGTATAGAAGTGGTCTTTATTTTCGTCTGTGACAATGCATTATATTTTATATCATCAGTTATAAGTTTAATGTATAAAAGCCTGAATGATACAGCTAGAGAGTGTGAGTGAGTAAGTGCAGGAGGCAGGGGGTAGTGCATGCCACGGCCGGGCCCTCTCAGTGGCTGGCCGCTTTGCCACCCTCCAGCCGCAGCTGAAGGTAGTTCCCCCGCACTCCTTGCTGCCTTTGTGCCTTCCTCGCTCAGAGCTTGCTTCACCAGCATAACCTTCACATCTCCCTTGCCATCTGTCCCCAACTTCCACCTATAGAATACTTTCTCTCTCTCTCAACTTCTTACCTCTTATTCTTCAAATCTATTTAATATCATAACTCCCCTTTGGTTCTGCACAATTTCATATATCGGCCATCGTATTATATGCTGAAGCTCTCAGATATTTCATGCTTAGTTAGACATTTTGGAGAGGTTAACATTTTGTCTGTAGAGGTTCGACACACTCGCGGTGTCTCCCTACCTATTTCTTGGTTGTCTGCTGGGCTATTTAATGCTAGACTCCGTGTGTCCAGGCATTTTGGCTCGAACGTCCCTTGATTTTGGCCCTGTCACTCTTTCAACTAAGGGGGAGGCACTCGCTATAGGCAGTTATGCCTTTTGCCTCCCTCAATCACATAGAAAAAAAAAAAAAAAAAAAAAAGACTGGGGTGAGGCTATTGGTGTTGTGATTTCCGATGTGTACCAGGTTTTGCTGAACTTGTACAATCGCAACGGATACATGGGAAGCCTAGGTTGTCTTTCTGACTGTGTACCTTGTGAGTTTAGCACTGTGTTGCGAGTGAGGGTTTTTGCCTCTGCCACCCAACACTGTGCTAACTCGTTTTGTTTTGACTTGAAGAGGGTCGCCAGGAGAGAACCAGATACTAGCGATCTGGATCTCTCAAGAGAGCACCCCGTCATTTAACGTAATTTGGCCGTACAGTCTTAAGGACCTCGCTAGGCTACGAGCCGCTTGCTCAGCCATAGTTTCCGAGCCTACGACATCCCAGCTAGACTTTATTCGCCCAGCAGACACCCGATTAGGATTATAAGCTCTTATGTTATGTATGCAGCATTTTTATTCACGTTGATTGCAAGCCTTGGTTGTTGTTGAGGTGCACAACCTGAGCAGGCTTTTGCGTTGCCTGAGGAAGTACTTCTTTTGTTGTTGGATATAATACTATTGCGCATTTATCATTTTTCCCGGGCCAGTTAACACTGTATGTCCCTACACTTGTCATATCTTGTTCCTGCTTTATATAACAGTTCAAAATCCGAATCGATCATCTTAGCAGCATCAGACTTTCTTCAGAAGATTCCTGTTCGATGCTTTTGGACTTTCATTCACTTTCTTTAATATAGGAGTGACAGTTTATTATTGTTTAGAGTAACTTTAATTATACCTTCTTCTTGTTTGCATTAAATCATTCCAGTGATTTAATTAAGCTCTCTATCTGTTTCCTTGTATACATTATTAACGTAATTGTATGTTGTTGTGATCAGGCTGTATCAGAGATCATCAGCCTGTAGTAGTAGTGCATTTATACCGAGTTAGAGGATACCCCGCTATCGCAGATTTAACTCTGGAGGGTATAGGTGTTTTTGTTCACCGGTATTATAAGTTCGAGGGTTGGATCTAGTGTTACCGTTGTGGCTGTGTGCCTTCCTAGTCCAATGATTAAGAGCCCTTGTTTATACGAGTCCCGGTCGTAATATTTGCTTGTGATTGTAGGCTACTATTGAAATGTTCATGATGTCTTCTTCAACTATTTCTACCTTAGATGAAGCTAAAGATTGTGTAGAGAGTGTTAAGACAGTTGTTGAGGTAGAAGGTAGTAATAAAAATGAACTCAATATTGTTGCACAATACCTGCAGATTGCTTATTATTGCAATATCAAATTGTTGACATGATTAATCAGAAACTGTTTAATTTAACTCCTTCAGATGACATAAATATGAATGCACAAATTGAACTTGCAAAGATTCAAGCACAGGCTCGTGTTCAGGAAGCACAACAGGCACAAGTTGAAGCACAGGCTCGTGTTCGGGAGGCTGAAGCACAGGCTCGTGCTCGGGAAGCTGAGGCACAGGCACAAGTTGAAATTGCTAAGTTAGACCATAAGTACCGTATGAAACATGGCGTGAACAGGTCATCTAATCCTGATTATTTTGATGTGGCCAAAAATGTTAGACTTGTCCCTGTCTTTAATGAATCTGATGTAACAAAATACTTTCAATTGTTTGAGAAGGCGGCTAAAGGTTTCAAATGGCCCAAGGAGTATTGGCCAATATTCCTTCAGAGTGTACTCACTGGTAAAGCTCAAGATACTTATGCATCTTTGTCTCACGATCAGTCTGATAATTATGATGTAGTTAAGAGCCTGATTCTTAACCCTTAATTAGCGGCTCACCACATAAGTCGAGTTAAATAAAGCTGGACTATGTGGCGGCGCTCGACATAACTCGAGTGGCAATTTCAGCACGTAATGTTGCTGAGAGAGAGAGAGACAAGTGGTGGCAGGAGAGTAGCGAGCGTATGACTGCTCCAGACCACCGCGGCGAACCTACTGACACGAATCTCACCTCCCTCCTACCTCTCTCACTCGCTATATAAGGAATTGTATGGGGAAAGTGCCTAATTACATGCTTTTTGCACTCGCGTTGCACGGTTATTGCAAGAAAACTAGCCATCATAAAAGGATCGTTATGGTGTCATTCGAAAGCTCTGTTTATGCCCTTTCAGGGATAGATACTTGTTTTACGTTCTGGGTCTTATTTAGGCATGAAAATTATCACGTAAACAGCCCTATTTTGGCTAAAAACACCCCGCTGGGCGGTACATATAAATAAACCGCATAGGCCGCTCTTAAGGTGTTAAAGCCTATGAGCTTGTTCCTGAAGCCTACAGAGTTAAATTTAGGACCACTTACAAGCAGGATAAGCAATCTCATGTTGAGTATGCCAAAAATAAAGAAGATTTGTTAGATCAATGGTTAAACTCTAAGAATGTAAATGCTGACTTTGATAAATTTAAGCAGATTATCTTAATGGAGGACTTCAATAGATGTGTCAGGAAGGAGATCAGTTTATATATTGATGAGAGAAAGGTAGACACTGTTTCTGATGCTGCAATTTTAGCTGATGAGTATGTTCTCACTCTCAAACATTATACAGGTAATCAAATAAAGAGATATGAGAATAAATATGTAGCCTCTTCTCATAGTACAGGTGTAAAGAAGGAGAGTAGAGATAATGTTTCTGGGCAGGGGAACACTAGTTCCACTTCTAAATTTGCAAAGAGGAAATGCTATTATTGTGGTAGGCTAGGTCATATTGCTGAGAATTTTTTTAAGAAACAGCGTGATGCTAATAATAATAAACCTGCAAATGTTTAGTCAGTTGGTCTGGTGTCCACTCTTGAGAGTTCCCAGTGTCCTATAAATGACTCTGTTTCACCTGCTTTGAGTGCTTTGAAGGGTAACGTAAGCTCTATTGAAAAAGTTCCTCTTTTGAGCAGTAACTCTGTTGTACCTGCTTTGAGTGCTTTGAAGGGTAACGTAAGCTCTACTGATAAAGCTCCTCTTTTGAGCAGTGATGTGGGTGACACTCTCAAGAGTTCCTATGCAAATTTCCTGTCTGATGGTATTGTCAGTTCAATTAATGTCAGTGACGGGAAATCTGTTAAAATTTTACGAGACACAGGTGCTTGCCAATCCCTACTAGTGACTAGTGTTTTAGGCTCTAATAATTCCTCTGGTGAAACTGTAATGTTGCAGGGTTTAGGGAGTAATTATTTGTGTGTCCCTTTGTGCAGAGTGAATCTTGAGTCTGATTTTGTTCAAGGTCCAGTTATGGTAGGATTGGTTGAGACACTTCCTATGTCTGGTGTGATATTTCTCCTTGGCAACGACATTGCTGGGGGTCGGGTTTGTCCAGCTCCTCGGTTGTCCAGTGAGCCGGTGGCTGGAGTTGAAGACGGCTCCTCTGATGTGTTTCCTGCATGTGCTGTCACTAGTGCAAAAGCTAAAGTTTCTAGTGATTTAGAGGGTGATGAAGATGATGATGTTCTCTTGGCTGATACTTTCTTTGCTAATTTAAACCATTCAGAGGATGAAGCAGTTCCCCGCAGTGTGGAAAATTTGTCACCAAGTGAGTTGGTAGAGTTGCAGCAGGCTGACCCAGAGTTGGAAGGTTTAGCTAGTTCTGCTTGTAGTGAGGAAGAGTCAGTCAGTGCTTCTACTTGTTACTATTTTAAGTCAGGAGTATTAACCTAAGCCGTGTGCATGGGGGGTATGAGACACCACGCCTGTGCGCACGTATTTGAGCTGTTCCGATCACTAACATCGTTATTTTACCATAAATATCGTTAATACTTATCCATATGTGCCTATTTTACGTTGTTTATAAAGGTATTAACCTGTTGCAGCAATAAAACAAGTGGAAACAGCGTTTGGCTGGTCAAAATCGGCAACAGAGGCCGGGAGTTGTAATCATCGAGTGTGAGCCAGCCTCCCTCCCCTCCACTCCTCCCCTTGTCTGGAGAGACACTGTTACGCAATAGTCTCTCTCTCGCTGTTTCCCACGCTTGGTAACAGTGATGACAACGCCCTGCTACCAACTCGCTAATGTTAGCACGAAAATAGACCACAGAATAAGGGAATAACAGGGAAAATAGGTGATAATTGAAGGAGGGGGGGGGGGGGGGGGGAAGTGGGGAAGGAGTGGATGTAGAGGACTGATATTTGGCATGGCCCAGGGGCAAAAAAAAAAAAAAAAAAAGGGTTCAAGTTTTTTTGGGGTGTTTTAAATGGATTTTTTTTAGGCCAGGATCTTAAGAGTCTTCCCGCAGTCGCCCGGGGAAACTCTTAAGAGTCTTCCCGCACTTACCGGGTTAATAAGAAAGTGGAGACCCCCAACGTCATCAGCAGACTGTGGATGGGAGGTTGTGCATCAAATTGTCATCCCTCACGTTTGTAGGCAGGATATCATAAGGGAGGCTCATGACTCAAGTTTGGCAGGACACATGGGAGTGAGGAAGACTGCAGCCCGTATTCTGAAGCATTTTTACTTGCCAGGTATTTTCAAGGATGTTTCCTGGTATTGCAAATCTTGTCACACCTGTCAAGTAGTGGGGAAGTGTAATCAAAAAGAGAAAGTTGCACCACTCGTTCCCATTCCTCCCTTTGAGACGCCATTCACTCGGGTGTTGGTCGATATTGTAGGACCTCTTCCCAAGACTTCTTCAGGGTTTTCCTATTTGCTGACACTTATTGATATGGCTACTCGTTACCCTGAAGCAATCCCTCTCAGAAATATTTCGGCGAAGAATGTAGTGAAAGAAATGCTTGGGTTCTTCACCAGATTTGGATTGCCTAAGGAGGTACAATCAGACCAAGGGAGCAATTTTATGTCCAATGTTTTTAAGCATTCTTTGAAAGGGTTGGGCATCACACAGATCATGTCTTCTGCATATAATCCTCAAACGCAGGGAGCTCTGGAGAGATATCATCAGACACTCAAATCTATGCTAAGGAAGTACTGCTTGGAACACCAGAAAGATTGGGATAAAGGTCTTCCTTTTGTGCTGTTTGCTTGAAAAGAGTCTCCAAATGAGTCACTAGGCTTCTCACCTTTTGAACTACTCTTTGGGCATGAAGTTAGAGGTCCTATGAAGATGTTGAAGGAGTTTTGGCTGTCGGAATCGGATGACGTCAACCTACTGGAATATGTGGCAAACTTTAAGGAGCGGTTATCTACAGTGTTCCAGCTAGCTCGAGAGAATTTGGGAACTGCTCAGAAGATGAAAACATGGTATGACAAGAACTCAAGAGTACGCCAGTTTCAGCCAGGTGATCAGGTCCTAGTTCTGCTGCCAATCCACGGACAACCTCTTCAAGCCAAGTTTAGTGGACCGTACACGGTGGAGAAGAAAGCCAGTGATGTGAACTACGTTATTGCCACGCCAGATCATAGGAAGAGCAAACAACTTTGTCACGTCAACATGCTGAAATTGTACCACAGGAGAGACCCTGATAAACCCGTCTGCACTGTAGCTGTTCCTCAAGACCCCGAAAGTGAGGCACTCCCATGCAGTATAAACTTGAGTGATAGCCTGGGGCAGAATGTTGCTATCATGAGTGATCTGGAGACTAAGTTATCTCATCAAACCCCTGAGGAGCGGCAGGAATTCACGGCTCTACTCCAGAAATATCATCAAGTGTTCCGAGATACTCCAGGAAGGACAACCATTTTGATGCACGATGTTGATGTTGGAGATGCAAAGCCAATTAGGCTGCCAGCCTACCATGTGAACCCCTTAAAGGTTCCCCTGATCCAGAAGGAGATTGACTACCTACTCACCCACAAGATGATTGAGCCCTGCTAAAGTGAGTGGTGTTCTCCTGTCACCTTAGTTCCTAAACCAGGTGGATCGCAACGGCTCTGTATTGACTATAGACGTGTTTACCAACTCACCAAAACAGAGACCTACCCAATACCTCGCATGGAAGATTGTATAGATAGGATTGGAAAGGCACAGTACATCAGTAAGTTTGACTTGTTAAAGTGATATTGGCAAGTACCTATGACTCAGCGTGCTAGGGATATCTCATGTTTTGTAATTCTTGGTAAGACTTTTGCATGTTCTGTGATGTCATATGGTATGAAAAATGCACCTGCGACATTTCAAAAACTCATGAACATTGTAACCGAGGGTTTGGAAGGATGTGTTGTGTATATTGATGATGTATTGATATTTAGTGATACCTGGAAAGATCACCTATGCCATGTCAGTAACTGTCTTGATCGTCTTGTTCAGGCTAATCTTGTTGCAAATCTATCAAAATGTGAATTTGGTCAAGCTAAAGTACAGTATCTTGGTTATGTAATTGGTAATGGACAATTTGTGCCACCAGGGGCTAAAGTACAGGTGATAAGTGATCTTCCCAGACTTAAGAATAGGAAAAAATTGCAAATATTTCTTGGCATGGTAAGATACTACCGCAGGTTTGTCCTAAATTTCTCAATCCTTGTGTCTCCACTCACAGATCTTCTGAAAAAGGGAGTTAAATTTGAGTGGAATGAAGCATGTGAATCCTCTTTCAACAAACTCAAAGCTATCCTGTTGAGTCAGCCAGTGCTTTCCACCCCTAACTTTGCTAAATCGCTAAATCCTTTTAAATGGCTGTGTATGCTAGTGATACAGGAGCTGGGGCAGTTTTGTTGCAGGAGGATGACCAAGGTATTGAGCATCCTGTATCTTATTACAGCAAGAAGTTCACTCGGCCCCAAAATAATTATTCAACTATTGAGAAGGAACTTTTGGCTTTGATTTTGGGATTGCAACATTTTTCTTTATATTTGTGTTCAGGCCCAGATCCTATTGTTATTTATACTGATCACAACCCACTAAAGTTTCTTAGTAAATTTAAAGATAAGAATCAGAGATTGAATAGGTGGAGTCTGCTTCTTCAAGAATATCCTTTAGATATAAGGCATATTAAAGGGAAAGAAAATGTGATTGCAGATTGCTTGTCTAGATTGTAGCCTAGTTGTTTTAACACCTTATGAGCGGCCTAGGCGTTATAAAATATGTAGCCACCAGCGGGGTGTTTTTAGCCAAAATAGGGCTGTTTACGTGATCATTTTCATGCCTAAGTAAGACCCAGAGCGTAAAACAAGTATCTATCCCTGAAAGGGCATAAACAGAGCTTTCCAATGACACCATAACGATCCTTTTATGATGGCTAGTTTTCTTGCAACAACCGCGCAACACGAGTGCAAAAAGCATGTAATTCGGTGCTTTCCCCATACAATTCAGTATGTAGCGAGAGAGAGAGGGAGGGAGGAAGTGGGATTCGTGTCAGTAGGTTCGCCGCGGTGGTCTGGAGCAGTCATACGCTCGCTACTCTCCTGCCACCACTTGTCTCTCTCTCTCAGCAACATTACGTGCAGAAATTGCCACACGACCTATGTCGCGCGCCGCCAGATAGTCCAGATTTATTATACTCGACTTATGTTGCGCACCGACATTTAGGGGTTAAAGTAGTAGACATTTCCCCTGTAAATGTCTTTCTTTAGGGGGGAGGTGTTATGTAATGTGAATTAAAATAATAATTATAATAAATAAGTTCTATTATGATAGGGTTAATGTGCGCATTTTGGAGAGTGTCATTTGATGCGTAGTGCGAGTGAGATTGCGTCATTCATTCCACGTATTTATATCTCGGGCGGGGGCCAGGATGTTTTGTTCTCGGTATCTCGGGAGGCTATGAGAAACTTCTCGGTCAGTGCGGCCTATATAAGCGCGCCCCTCCCGGTCTCGGGGAACCAGACTCGACTCGACCCCTTAGCATCGCGCACATCCCTCTCTGCCTGTATATAGTGTTTTTACCTTGTGAAGTGAAACAATTATCTCTCCTTGCCACCTTCATTGATAAAGCAGTCTGCTTACCTGTGTTCCTGAGTGTTGAGTATAGCCTATAAGAGTGTCACCTATATATTAAAACATAGCCTAGTTATTATTATTATTGTATCTAGGGATCAGTTAATAATTAATTGTCATTAAGTTTATTTTGAATTAATATAATTTATTTATCCCTTGTGATTGTTTATTAGTGTAAAGCATTGAATTAATTTGTGATTAGTTTCCAAGTTTGTGAGTTTTATCAGATTAATTTAGTTACTCCTTATTGTATTGCTTGTATTATTATTGTATTTTTAGAAGAAATATTTTCTCAAGTTTAAATAGTTGTATTAATTACTTGTATTTCTTTTATTAATATTGTGTGAATTGCCTTAAGTTTAAACAGATATTAACCATTTTCCAGTGATCTTGAGAATATATTTTTTCTTGTGATATAGTATTTTTTCCTTGCATTGTTTCAGTGGAGGTATATTGTTGTTTATTTTGTCCTAGTATATTTTCTGTAAATCTTAAGTGCATTATATATTCTTATTTTCTCGTCCTGAAGAGACTGATTTTTGTTTTTCTTTGTTACATTATAATACCTAATGTTAATTAAAATAAGAATGTTTATGATAATTTTCCTTGAACCTGGATATTTTGGTGAGGGTTTTGTCTTCAGTCCCCTTCAGACCCAGAAGGGCTCTTAGTCCTTGTCTAGCGGGTTTTTTTGGACTCATTTGGGCATATTCAGGCCCTCCTGCATGATAAATCAAGCATCTGCATGAAAAAAACATTATTTAGCAAAAAACCAGGCACTAAAAGCTACAAAATGAGACCAGACCGAGCTACGTAGCACTCGTGGTTCTCTTGCAGTGATGCCACGAACATGGGAGTTTAGCATATATCGGTATATTTTTCCCAGCTATGCTCACTACTGGCTACACTGCCGGCCTCTCGAGAACACAGGGAACATGAGTAAATGGCGAGTCGGCTGTCTGGCCCGCTGTGCTCCCGGCCATTTGCACTCGATTTTAACCCTTTAAAAGCCTTAATAATGCTCCTAACTTGCTGCAAATTGGTGCACAACTTAAGTCGAGCGCCGCCAATAAGGGGTTAAACACCCATAAAAAACACACCCGAGCTACCCGGAAGGGGGCTGGACCGACGCCCCGCATCTCCGGCCACAAGAAGGAGTGCGTCGCTTATTCGTGTGTGCCTGTATGTTATTGTTAAGTATCGAAAAGTAGTGTAAAGTGGCTGTTTTTGACATAAAGTTATCTCCAATGAAATCATCATCACAACTGAACCAGTTGACTTAGAGAGCTCTACTTAACGCCATTCTACAGGTACGAAACACATCTACGCTTGGGGATGTGCGGAAATGTGGAAGCAAGCCAAATAACAAAGATGCGGTAGCCTAGGCGTAGATGTTTTTCGGCCAAAACCCCCGGGTTTCGGGGAATATATATATAATACATAGCCGGGGCTGGAGGGTTAACACCTTATTAGCGGGCTAGCGGTTATTTATATGTACCGCCCAGCGGGGTGTTTTTAGCCAAAATAGGGCTGTTTACATGATCATTTTCATGCCTAAATAAGACCCAGAGCGTTAAACAAGTATCTATCCCTGAAAGGGCATAAACAGAGCTTTCCAATGACACCATAACAATCCTTTTATAACGGCTAGTTTTCTTGCAACAACCGCGCAACACGAGTGCAAAAAGCATGTAATTCGGTACTTTCCCCATACAATTCAGTATGTAGCAAGTGAGAGAGGGAGGGAGGAGGTGGGATTCGTGTCAGTAGGTTCGCCGCGGTGGTCTGGAGCTCCATACGCTCGCTACTCTCCTGCCACCACTTGTCTCTCTCTCTCAGCAACATTACGTGCTGAAATTGCCACACGACCTATGTCGCGCGCCGCCAGATAGTCCAGATTTATTATACTCGACTTATGTTGCGCGCCGCTAGTTAAGGGTTAATCTTATATTTAGCCTATAGTGAAGCAGATAAGTGAAACAATCGTTCAAATGGTGATGCAAGCATGAAATTTGGTACAGGTATTCTTCAAAGCTCACTTTCAAAGCACATACAGCTGGCCACGCAAAAATTCAATATGGCGACCATTTTTCAAGATGGCCGACACATCTGACTGACCCCTACTGTTAGGGGTCAGTTAATTGAAAGACAAAAAACATGAATACTGTCCAATCCATTTTTTGTTGGCTCTAACGTGGTAAGTGAAGGTAATTTTGTCCAAAGCAGTTGCATATTAGACTTTAACTAAGATGGCGTCCAAGATGGCCGCCATTAACCCGAGGAGGCCAGATTTTGTTGGCAATATTCGGTAGTGTTTATGGCTTAATAGCTAATCAAAGAATATAGATAGAGAAATTAGTCATAAACCACGTGAGAGAGGTCACTTTCAGCTTTTGTCTTGTAAAAAATTTCAGCTCCATAGGCCCAGTAGTTACTGAGATATTGCTTGTTTTCGTGAGGTAACTTTTCCGTGATTTTCCGTGTTTACGCACCTTTGCCATAGTGAAATTTCCTTAAACCCATTGTGTTGACATCACGGTAGTTTCGGTGATATTGGAACTTGGTGAAAATTACCGCAAAAGTACCGTGACGTCATACAAGTAAATAGCAGCCATCAGCAGGCTATTTAACCCTCCTGGCCCGGGTAGGCTCTCAAAATGACAGTGTGGGCTACCCGGGCGATCTGGCCGAAAAACGTCTAGGCCTAGTCTACCGTATTTTTTTTTAGTTTAACTGCTAGAAATTTCCCACGCATCTATAAATGTAGTGCGGTTTCCAATCTGTAGACTGGCGTTGAGTAGAGCTCTCTATGTCAACTGGTTCAGTTGTGATGACAATTTCAGTGGAGAGCACTTGCAGGCGATGTTAGCAATATGACGATCTTTTCACTACTGAAACAACGACATACAGACATACAATAACAAACGAGTCTTCTCTTTCTTGTTTTCGGAGGTGCGGTGACGTAACGATCGGCTTTGTTTACATGCGTCGGACGTACGGCGTTCAGACCAAGCTGAATAGGCTTTCAAGCTTACAGATTTTAAAATGACACCTGGGCTCCTGCCCTTAATTCGTGGTGTCATTTTAAAATGACAACCGGGCCAGGAGGGTTAAAGGCTATTTAAAGCTGTGCTATTTGAGTAGTGTATCGGCCTTCTGGGGTTAAAGACAAATTTTGTGATATCTTGGCTATTAGTAGAGATAGACAAATTATTTTTTCATCTAATCCTACATTTTTGAGGTCAGAGAATTAGAAAGACTTGTCACATTATTAACTCATCAGGGTCATAAGTAACTAGACAAAGTGAAGGAAGATTATATCGTAGGAAACGGCCTAATTCACACCATTTATACATATCCATTGAGTACAAATAACATTAGTAAAAATACCATAGAATCAAAGACTCACACCTCACATTTGCAAGTGCACAGAGCTGTACACGAGAGACCCAGCCTGTAGCACTTGCACCTGCCACGACAGTCTGATTTACAGCCACATTTGGTCAGCTGTTCGCAACTCTTGGCTATGGGGGAGTTGGCTGTCCAGAAGACGTGCCATTCTTCACCAACCTTCTGCCATCCCCAGTCAGCAGGACTCTCTGCTGCTGGTTGACACTGGGTTGCTTGGGCCCAAACACAACCAGCCTGGAAGGCAGCTCATCTAGTGTGCTGAAGCAGAGCTGCTCTTGTTGGTGGAATGGCCTCATAAGGCCTCTGTTTTCTGGCAAACATGTCAAGCCTGGCCTCATCCACAGTGGTAGCAGTGCTGGACCTGTCATACATCAGTATGACAAACCTCTCCAGTATCTCCAGGTCACCATCTTCCACTGTAAGAGGGTACTGGCTCAGCTTGGAGAAGACAGGGGAGGCCTCTGGACAAACATCCCATGTCTGCCAGGCAATTTTCTTTCCCTTGTTACGGAAGGCTGAAACAGTGTCACACCCTGTGAAGGCATGAAAGAATAACATGCCTTTAGTCTTCTCCTGCCTCATACAGCGATACAGGCCATGCACACTGATCCAGCGCCGGCTTTGACCGTGACCAAATGCCACCCATAACTGCTCTAGCCCCAAACTCTGAAGGGCTGGAAAGGCACTCACTGCAATGACCACAACATCTGTATCATTTGCCTTGACCATGACGGCTTTGACCAGTCAGTTTGTCTTATGGGAAAAATGGATTTTGAATCTGCCATTTTGCTTTCTGATTAAGGCCGAGGGTTTATCCTTTTACCACCTTAACGAAATTACACACACATTTCTTTATGGGATACAACTAGGTTCGGGTGACCTACACCTAGCCCGATCATTCATCCAGTGCCATTTAAGTCCCGTGTGATCTGTACACCATCCAGGTAAGTACATGAGCAAGTCATGTATAGCCCCCTTACCCTTGGCTCGGCTCTCCCGTACTGGCACACCCTGTCAATTCAGGTGCGGCTATCTAACTCTATCTACTAACTACCAACTACTGTCTAGTAGCTAATTGATATGGGGCTGTTAGAAAGCATTTGGGACACTAAATTAAACTACACTACAACTTATAGTATAGTACAGTAAAATATGCTGACACTGAACCCCATGCTGAGTTGCACAGCAGCGATGTTACCAGTGTGCCCTGGTTGTGTGTTGACATCACTCTATTATATTTGCAAGATCTCATCACTGCCTCAGTCCTTACTAACAAATGTGAAAATGGCTCCATTGGATTATCTGACCCAAAGAATGTATGTGCGCACCAAAAATCATGTATATATGTTCAGTAGTTGCTTAGATATGAACATATGAAATTAATGGACCCCATCTTGGATGCCATTCTAAAATTCCAATTATAGACTATGACAATGATTAAAACAGTGCTTCTCATTAATCTGGTTAGCAAGAAACAGTTTTCTCTTAAAATGTTCACCAGGTAATAATTAAAAAAGAATTAAGCAATATATGGTCAGGCACGGCAGCCATTTTGAAAAATGACCACCATCTTGGATTTTCGCGTGGCCAGCGGTATTTCTGAGAAGAATGGACCTTGAAGGGTACATGTACCAAATTTCATGCTTGCATCACCATTTGAACGATTCTCCTGAAATTTGCAGTTATCTGCTCCACTACTATTTGTTTGTGTCATTACACCTCCCCCATAAACATAACAATATATATATATATATATATATATACATATATATATATATATATATATATATATCTATATATAATTATATATATATATATATATATATATATATATATATATTAATATTGTTTTCCCACAAATGTTCACGGATAATCATGCGTTTCATAATCATAATTACAGATAAAATACCTCTTGTACAAAGACATATCTAAGATGTCGAAGATACATTCTGATTATTATGGCACCCCTCATCATTTTACACAACGTGTAATCAATGTTTATCACGTTCATTTAACTTATTTAAATCTCACGGAAACTTGAGAATTTATGTATCCACTACAACATGTAAAATGAAAGGCCTGTTGGTGAATTATTGCCACCTTGTTAGTGGTGTTATAGTGTTGATAAATGGTCCATCATTGATCCTTCCTCACCATTCAAAGGTCACCAAAGGTCACCAAAGGTTACCCAAGGTCAGGGAACCCAAGGGTACAGTTGTTCAAAGAAATTCCTGGGTATTTTATTCTTTGTATCATCGTCGTCAACATGAGTTAAGCCATTGTAGGACAAAACGTTTCTCTCAAGTTATTCCACTTATTCCGGTCATATATTAGCTATAACCAAAGGACAAGTCACGAGTTGAAGTTTGTGTTGTTGTTGTCGTTCGCTAAGCTGCTTTACCCAACAGCCTCGAGTCCCTAAGGAAGGCCATGGCCATGTCGGCCTTTCCCATAGAGCTCTCAAGGAGTGTAGATTGTGTTGTTGGCGCAAGTGATTGTGTGAAATGCAGTCTTCTAGGATGTGTCCAATGGTATGGGGTGCTGTGTTACATTCTGGTTAGGTGTCGTCGGCGGAGACATCCAGTCTCTTCTGATACCTCAGAAGAGCTGGATGGTGCCCACATCTCAGCCTGGCCGGGTGGACTCGGTCCTCGCGGGGAAGGGAGGATTCAGAAGGATGATGGATTTCGGAAGGTCATGCCGCAGCTGCGTGTTGTCTATGGATGATTGGATGGAACGGCGAGATATATGAGTTGGATGTGCTTCTTGAAGCTGGTTTGGGGTGGGCAAGGAAGGAGAGAAGACATTATTTGTGTGTGATACCGTGTGCTGGGTAATATTGTTTTGATATTTCTTGGTGTCTGTGGGTGTGTTGCCATGTAGTGTAGTGTGTGGTGTTGGTTTGTGGAGGCTGCAGCCAGGAATTGAGTTCCTCTCATGTGCATTTGGTCTTTGACTTTGAGGACTTTGTTGTTTTGATATATGTGATCTGTAGGTGCAATAGCTGTGCAGCCTGTTATATTTTTAGGGTTTTATTTGGAATAGTCTGTAAGGTCTTGTGGTGTGCTTCAGCTAGGTTAGACGCCCAGGCAGGGCTTGCATATTCCATCACTGATCCTATGTATTGTTTTGTAAGCTGTGGTGATGGTTTCTTTGTTGTGTCCAAATTTTGTGTGGGCAAGCGACCTGAGGGCGTTAAGTCTGGGTGTCAGTTTATGTTTTTATGTTTGTGGTATGTTGTTTGAATGTCATTAGAGTATCATATGTTACTCCTAGGATTTTGGGTGAGTGTGTGTGTTTTAGGGGTGTGTTGTTTATGGTGAGATGCTGGGTGTATTTGTGTTCGGCTGTCCAGCTTCTGAGGAAGTTTGCGGTGGATTGGCTTGGGCTAAATTGAGTCTGCTTCTAGTCCACCAGTCATGTAGTGTGTTGAGATAGGGTTGAAGGAGAAGTGTTGCTGTGTCTGGGTTTTGGTGTGTGCATTTGAGTGTTATGTCGTCTGCATAAGGGGCTATGTTTATTTGAGGTGTATAGGCTGTAGTTATGTAGTGCATGTACAGATTGAAGAGTGCGGGCGACAGGACGGATCCTTGCGGGACTACGTTTGGGAAGGTTCTGACCTTTAAAAGATAAGTGTGCACATTTGCCTGCTAGGAAGTTGGCCAGCCACCTTTTTGTGTTGTTGTGCATGTTTGTGTCATAGATTTTGTTTGTTAGGTTGTGGCGGGGGATGACATCGAAGGCTTTACTAATGTCGAGTGTGGCAAATAGTGATCTGTGTGGTGGGCTGGCTGAGTTGATTTTTTTTTTTTTTTTTTTTTTTTTTTTTTTTTCTATATTCCAACTGACTTCCTCTCGGGCATAGGCTGAGAGCCTTAACATTCACCGCTTTACAATGAACAGTGAAGCCCGTGAGGTCTTGTTCCAGTCTAGGGAGTGAGACATGTGAAGCACGTAGAGTACAACGAGCACCTGCCATTTTGCCTTCACATGAGGCACGGTGCTCACTCATGGCCCGAAACGACCCCATCTCTGAAGCCACCTCGTTCCCGTGCTTCACTGTCTCACCCCTACACTCGGACTCTCACATTTACACACACACAACGCCACCTGTTGAGCAGATAACTTACCAGGCATTGCACCCCTATAGCATATTTTGAATATGGGAATATTCATACAGTGCTATTTAATCAGGGAACAATGAGGGTATTTTATTGACGTTTCGGTGGGCTTGTGGTAATGCACTGATACTAGGTACAGCACAAATTCTATCCCAATAATATCTTCCCATTGATACATCGGGATTTGAACCCGGGACCTTTGGATTACCAGGCCAGTGGCAAGACCACTCCACCACACCTCCCCTGAATGCCGTCAAAAGCTCTTTGTGTAAGGTCTGCAAGAAGAGTGTTTGTGGAGTGCAGTGGCCTGAACCTATGTTGTGTTGGAGCTAGGGGTAGAGCGTGTGTAGTCAGTTGTAGTACAAGGCGTTCTATGACTTTGGAGTGGGTGCAAATGGAGTGTGATAGGGCGGTGTGAGGAGGGTAGCGTGGTGTCTTTGTTGGGTTTGGGGAATGTAATGATGACACCATGCTTCCAGATGTCTGGTATTGTGTTGTGTGAATAACTGTAGTTTGATATGTTGGTGAGTGCTTGTATGCCTTGTTGTCCTAGGTGTCTGACGTGTATGTTGCTTATGTTGTCTAGGCCACAGGCGGGTGAGTGTTTGATATTGTTGATGATGTGCTTTGTCTGGTTGTTGATGAAGGGTGCATAGTCAGGGTCTGTGGTGAATTGTCTCTTACGTTGGATGACACGTCGGTCGTCTCTATGGGGTTTTTGGTGGCTGACATGAGAGAAGTGATTTATGAGAGTGTTTGCTTGTTGTTTATATGAAAGAATAGAGTCTGTTGTTGTGATTGCAGCAGATTGTATTTGTGTGGGGCACTAAACCCTAACAGGCCAATTAAAACCGTACAGTGTCTATCTGTTTATCAGAGGTAGAGAGAGAACAAGATCACATAAGAGGATATTGAGAATGTGAACTGGTAAGAAAATATTGATTTCTGAAGTAAAGAAAGATTCGTATTAAGACGAAATGAAAGAGAATGGGATCCCAGTTGCATGGAGATAAACATGTGAGGAATTCCGGAATGACAGTATAATAAAATGGAAATAGAGGTAAAAGCTGATTGAAAGAGATAAAACATAGGAGAAGGGAATTAAACAAAAGTTTAGCGTGATAGAAATAGACAATTATGGTTTAGCTACACTTTAAAATACTCGAGTATTATTGAAAGAAAGGACAGACAAAATTATGGAAAGAAAAGTGCCAGACAAACGTAAGAGGATAAGGATCTGATGACATGACCGACAAATGGAGGAAGGTTTGGGTGTAGATGTGTGAGGTGGGAGGCATATTATGTAGGGATAACAGGGAATAGGTAATTCTTGAACATTCAATGACAATAAGTAAACATTTAAATTAACCCGGAGAAGACTAGATTCTGGAGCCACAGTATTATATTAGATGAATAGGCATTGAAATAACATAATGACAAATATATGATAAGGCAAATTCACAGTAATTACGGCAGGTTGTGCAACACGAGAAGAAAACCAAATAATATCCAGGAACTGAAAAGCCTGAAAACCATGACATTAAAACAATTATATTTTTACTGGCATACTCCTTATAGTAAGGACCATAACAGACGAGAAGGGCCACAACTAATGTGATGGTATAATCACAAACACATAGAGTATAGAACAAGGGGGAGAGACTAAACAAGAAATATTAATGATAAAATATTAAGCAGAAAACAACAACAGGTGAATCTGAAGAATAGAGAGAGAAAACATATTCCAATAAAACTAAAATGTGATAAACTAATGAACAGGAATACTATGAAGATGCGAGATAAACCAGAAGGAACAACTTAACTGGATAATCAAGAGTTATGAAGAAGGCAGCTGGAACTGAAAATGTGGAACCAAACAAGATTACCATTTATATAATTATATATATATATGTATATATATTTATATATATAAATATATATATATATATATATATTTATATATACGTATATATATATATATATATATATATATATATATATATATATATATATATATATATATATATAAGAGAGCACAGTATGTGTTAGAGTAGGAAATGGTGAGTTAAGTGAATGGTTTCAGGTAAAGGTAGGTTTGCGACAGCGTTGTGTAACGTCACAATGGCTGTTAAATATGTTTATGGATGGTGTGGTGAGGGAGGTGAAAAGAAGAACTATGAGAAGAGGATTGGGTTTAGTAGGTAGGAATGGTAGATATTGTGAGTTGAATCAGTTGCTGTTCACTGATCACACAGCATGGGTGGCGGATTCTGAGGAGAAGCTGCAGCGGGTAGTCAAAGAGATTGGTGTGGTTTGTGGAAGGAGGAAACTGAAGGTGAACATCAATAAAAGTAAAGTAATGGTGTGTAATAGGGGTGAGCATAGGGTGAATCGAGATGTGAGGCTGGCTGGGGAAATATTGGAACAAGTAGGGTGTTTTAAATATCTAGGAGGAACGATAAGCAGGAGTGGAGGTATGGAAATGGAGGTAAAACAGAGAGTGTGCGAAGGAAGGAAGGTTTTTGAAGCAATGGGAAGTATGTGGAAGACGAGAAATCTGGGAATGAAAGTAAAAAGTGCACTGTATCAAGGAATACAGTGCACTTTTTACTTTCATTCCCAGATTTCTCGTCCCTCTTACAGGGAATAAGTCCTCTTGGGGGCATTCTGTGTATGGCCACCCTCATTAAGAGGAGTAAGGTGTCTGGCAATAGATAGATAGATAGATCAAGGAATTGTTGTGCCAACAGTGATGTATGGGGCTGAGACATAGGCTCTGAAGAAAAAGGAGAGAAGAAAGCTGGATGTAATGGAGATGAGCTGCTTGAGGAGTATGTGTGGAGTTACTCGTAGAGACGGATTGAGGAATGAAGAGATACGTAGGAGTGTGGGGCAACAGAAACATTTGTCAGCCAGAGTGAACAGAAAGGTGCAGAGCTGGTATGGTCATGTTGAACGAATGGGAGATGAAAGGCTTAAAAAGAGAATATGTGAGTCATATACAAGGGGAGATAGAAGGGCAGGAAGACCCCCATTGAGATGGAGAGACTGTGTAAGACAAGCTTTGGATGATAGAGGAATGACTATAGATCAGGCAAAGGAAGTGGTAATAAACAGGAATGAATGGAGAATGCTTGTGAATAGTTGAGTGAACACGTGGTCATTTGCGGGAAGGGGTCGGGCGCATGTTGGACGAGATAATAGTCCATCAGGCGCCTAGCCCGGGGAGACGATTAATATGAAGGGTGCGCCTGGAAGTGTGGGCTTGTCGGCGTGGGCGGGCTTGTGGCTTCGGCTCCGCTGCATGACTGCCTGCCGAGATCGGATCCTCTCCAGGTGGTCGGGGGCCGGGGGAGTGCTGGAGTGACCTTGGTGACCCTGGTCTCTGGGTCTTCTCCTGGGTGACCTAGATGTGTGTGAATTTGTGTTTTATCTGTGTTTGTTCGTTGTTTTATGTTGTTTTGTGTTTCCCTGTTCTGCCTCTGTCTTGAATCGGCCACCCCCAAGAAATAAAAATAAAATAAAAAAATAGAATAAAATAGAAAATAAAAATAAAAATGGGAAAAAACAAGGGGATTGGGCCTGAGCATGCAAATAGATAGATAGATAGATAGATAGATTTAATAGATGATAATCTTCTTAATATAATGGTTAAATTATATATATGATTTGTGCGCAGGCATTATTGTTCATGATGTAATATGTGTAACATTTGTTTGTGACTGTTATTAGCACACACACACACAAACACACACACAAGCATACACACACGCACACACTCTCTCTCACACACACACACACACTCACTCACACTGATGCTATCTCTCTCTCTCTCTCTGGTTGTTTGACAAGTCCTGTCTGATTGGTGACAGGTCTCGGATTATGGTCTTATGGAGAGAGAGAGATGTACACTCACGCATGCTAAAAGTTGCTCAGGGGTGGGTCCTTCCTTCCCCTACTCCACCCTGGGCAGGTGGAAGGGGGGAGTCCGGTCCAAGTCTACCCCCACCTTCCACCCCCAAACTATCCCCAATTCCTCCACCTTCCTTCTCTAGCTGGCAGTTAGTGATTAGCTACGATTGTTCTCATGTATTGCAAATTATTGTCAAACCATTATTGCACATGCTTACAATGGCCGACATTTAACATTTATTAGGAATTCATAAATACAATATACTGTATAATTGTATTCTCAAAATGAGTTTCTATACACAACGTGGGTTACACGAATCTTGGCTGTAGTGGTCTTGTGCCTCTTTCTCTCTCTCTCATTGCACTACTTTCTACGATCAAGACTTAATGTGATTTCAATATAATAATACCGTAATTAAATCCAATCTCATACAGTATTCAGGATATTATGTTCACCATTATTGCAATACACATCAACGTGCCCTTTACGATCTATTCCTAGGTTCTCAAATAACTTACACAGTCGGGTTTTTATATCATAACAGGAAAGGACTATAGGCAAAGATTGGCTGGAATAGTGTTATGACTGTTATTGATTGTTTCGTCTATCATTTCAATCAGTTTCTCCCATTTATTCAATACCAAACATACTATAAACGGTCTGCATTTCATTCTATGTGCTTATGCACTTTTTTTAAATCAATTAAATGTAGAACTCGATACAAATTACTATCAAAGTCGTTGTTAACTTTTAGTAAGGTTTGAGTATACTGTAGAGCACTTGAGTAGCAGTACTCGCCTTCTCACTTCCTCCTTCTCTGTCTCTATCTGTGATCCCTACCTCTCACCTCTACAAACCCCCAAATAATTAATAGGATTCCAAAATGGAAGAGACAATAGGCTAGAAAATCACATCAAAAGATAAATGAGAACCCATTCAAATACAGAGTTAGCCGGAAGGATAACCCAGTCCTTAACTGTCTTCGTAGTGCAATGGATAAATGCATTGAATTTCGGTGTGAGCATCCTAGGTTCGAATCCCTGGACTTTTGTTTTTGTTTTTGTCTATGTGGTTGAGGGAGGCAAAAGGCAGAACTGCCTGTAGCGACTGCCTCCCCCATAGTTGAAAGAGTGATAGGGCCAAAATCAAGGGACATTCGAGCCAAAATGCCTGGACACACGGAGTTTGAAGCAATTTAAGTCATAGGAAGAGGGAAAGACTGATTCTGGGAGAGAGTTTCAGAGCTCAGCTGTTGAGTAGAAGAAAGACTGAGAGTAACGTTTCACTCTCGGGTTGGAGAGTTGCACAAAGTAGGGGAGGGATTCAGTTGCAAGACGGGTACCACGCGCCCTACGTAAAGGAGGTGGTATACACTGGGAAAGCTCTGAGGAACACTGATTATTATAGTAGCGATAGAATAGCGAGAGAGATGCAACATTGCGGCGGAGAGAGAGATATTGCAGAGAGTTGGTGAGTGGACGGGAGTTAATGATACGAAAGGCCTTCCTTTCAACTTTGTCTAGGAGAGCGGCGTGAGAGGAACCTCCCCACACATGTGAACAATACTCAATACAAGGACGCACTATGCCCCTGTACAGAGCAAGGAGCTGTGCAGGGGAAAAGAACCCCCTAATGCGTTTGAGCACACCCAGCTTCTGGGAGGTTGTCTTAGCAAGACTGGTAATATGGTCCTTCCAACTGAGAGCAGAAGAAAAAGAGACCAAGAATATTGAGAAAAGATGAAGGGCTGATTTTTGTATTGTTGAAGAATAAGGGATAGTCCGCTGGGAGTTCCTTACGGGTAGATAGATGGAGAAATTGGGTTTTGGAAGCATTCAAGGTAACAAGGTTTTCTCTGCCCGAATTGGAGATAGTATTTAGATCAGAATTTAAGAGTTCTATGGCTTCATTACGTTTGTCGTTGAGGGATTGCTGGCTGGGGCGTTCTGAAAAACTAATTGAGTAGTGTAAGGTTGAATCGTCTGCATATGAATGGATGGGAATTGAGTTTTACCATCAATTCTCCTCTATGTGTATCGAATGCAGACAACATTCATCACACACACTAAGGAAGGGAATTATACCACATTCAGACCCGTTAAATCTTGGTTGTAGAAAGTATGTGCTATGAGAGAGTTACAAGGAATTACAAGGAATAGTTAGTAACTCAAAGACCTTGCGGTCCATTAAGGGGTATTCGAATTGGAAGGAGACACATTTTTCAGTGCACTACACTCCTTACAGAATTTGCAAAATACTATCTACTGTCTTCTTGAACTGTTCAACTGAGGAAATGTTCACAACTTCTGAGGAAAGTTTATTCCAGGTAGAACAGCTCATAAATGTGAAACAGTTTCCACAAATATTAGTGCTGAACCTTTTCAATTTTAACTGCCAGCCATGGTTGCGTATTGTGTTCATATTGATACTAAACATTTTGCTATGATACACATTATCAAACCCATTACATATTATAAAAACTTGAATGAACTGACCTCGTAGTCTGCGTGTTAAGAGAGAGAGAGAGAGTGAGACTACAGAGATTCTTGTAACCCACGTTGTGTATAGAGACTCATTTTAATAATGCAATTATACAGTATATTGTATTTATACATTCCTAATATATTTTAAATGTTGACCATTGTAAGCATGTGTAATGATGGTTTAACAATAATATATAAAACATGAGAATAATCGTCGCTAATCACTAACTGCCAGCTAGAGAAGGAAGGTGAGGGAGTTGGGGATACTTTGGAGGTGGAAGGTGGGGGTAGACTTGGACCCGACTCCCCTCTTCCACCTGCCCAGGGTAATGTAGGGGAAGGAAGGACCCACCCCAGAGCAACTTTTAGTACGTGTGAGTGTACGTCATGTGCTTCAAAGAGTTAAGGCCAATTAAACATTTGGATCCTTCCGCTCATAACACCCCCACTATCATGCATATAGTTCACATGTTTCACCAAATGCCTGAAGCTCTCCGGTATTTGTTCACGTCAATATAAAGGGGGATAAATTAACTGTTTACGAGTCACTTCACGTGAAGCTTCGCGGTAGTTGGAATGTTACGTGTGTTTTATTTTTACTTTTGTATGTAGTTATCTATCTATCTATTGCCGGACACTGTGATCCCCGAAGGGGTGTCCACGAACGAATCGCCTCCATGCACATCTGTCCCCAGTCAGTTGGCGTCCCTCCTCCCATCCAGCACCGCTTTCACGAATATACTTATTTACTCCATCCTTCCACCTCTCTCCCGGTTTACCTCTCCCTCTTTGTTCTTCCACCTCACTCTTGTACACTCTCTTAGTAATTGTTTCACTTCCCATAAGTTCCACATGGCCGAACTATCTAAAGGTGTTCTTTTCACACTTCCAGCACATCTACATCCACACCACACCGCTCTCGTACTTCCTCATTCGTCTGTCTATCCCTCCATGTAATTCCACACACACCTCTCAAGTAGCTAATTTCCACCCCTCTCACTCCTGGTTTGTGTCTCTCCAACAACGTCTTTGCTTCACTCCCGTATGCCAATGTCGGGATTAGCACACTACGATGCATGGACTTCTTTACTTCCATGCTGACCATCCTATTTCTTGTTACTGCTTTCAGCGTTCCTACAACCCTCTTCCCCCGTTGCACCCTCTCCCGCATTTCTTCATCCATACCCCATCTTTACTCAACACACTGCCCAAATACTTAAATGAGCTGACATTCTCCATAGCCTGACCGTTCAACCTCACCTCACACTCTGTGGCTGCACCCATTTCAAAGACCATAACCTTCCTTTTCCCCGCATTTACCTTCAGATTCCGTTTTTCACACACTGTTCCAAACATATTTACCAGACCCTGCAACTCCCATTCACTATCACTCATCAGAACTGTGTATGTATAAATATGCTTATTTAATGGACTTACGCTCGAGCATCTGAGCATTATGTTAACCTTTACAGTAATATGGCATTTTTTGTCTAAATTTCTTGCCATTATTATTCGATTATATACGCTTAGGATCAAGCAAGGAGAATATCATGTGTTAACATTTAGAACACAACATATGAACATAAGAACACGAAAATCAACAAGAGGCGAACTGTCCTACATGAGGCAGATCCCTTTTACACTTCCGGATCTCCACTGTAACACTAAACTCTACAACCAACCAACCTGCCCCCTCCCTGGGGGCACGGGTCCTTGGAGTGGCTTCGGTCGCGCCGGGAATTTCCACACCTCTCACACCACACACACACATCACACAGTTTTTCCTACACCAAGAAATGACTCTCCGGCTGTCATTTCTCGAAGACTTCTTCTATCCGGAGACATTGAGAGCAACCCAGGACCCACGTACACATACATATGTCCAACTTGCTCAAAACCCATCACTTCGAGGCGCCATACTAAGGGTTCAGTTCTCTGCAATTCATGCGGGAACTGGACCCACTTCACCTGCACAACACTTGCCTCCAAGAAACACTACACAAACACCTGGACCTGTTCCTCATGCCCCTCCCTCTCCTAGTCAAATCCCTCACCTAAAACCCGTCCACCTCTCCTCCCCAACTCACCTAACCTTCCCATATCATCCACTCCCCCCCCTAAAACCCGTCCACCTCTCCTCCCTACCCCCCTAACCTTCCCATACCATCCACATCCTCAACTCAACACCCACACCCCATCCTAATCCATTCCACTCCCCATGTCCTGCTCCCCAATCCCACCCCCACCTCACCCATCCCAACCCCCAGCCCCTCCCTCACCTACACCCCCACCCCATCCTCGTGCAGCAGCACCCAACATACATCGTGCACATAACATTAACATTCTTCAACTGAACATAGATGGTATCAACACAAAGAAACACGAACTCTCACACTTCATCAAACAACACAACATACACATTGCCATCTTATAAGAAACAAAACTCCGCACAACACAAAAAACACCCACATTTCATAATTTCACCACCATCAGGCAAGACCGGGCTGTCGGCGGGGGCGGTGGACTCATCACCATGGTACACAAAGAAATATCATACATAGTAACCAGTGTACAAACCAAATCCCTTCTCCCCCCAAATGATAACACAACAGAAATACAGTCAATTAAAATATGCACTGGCAACAACTCCAACATAACCATCATAAACACATACATCCCTCCCCAAACATCCCCTACAGTACCAAATGAATACAGACCACACTTACAACACATCACAAACACCCCACACACCCCACACATCATCCTGGGTGGTGACTTCAACGCCAAGACGTCGGCCTGGTTTGTCGACAACCCCGACACAGACAGAGGGCTGGTACTACAAAACCAAACCGATAACCTCATCATCCTTAACGACATCCATCAACATACCTATATTCCTCACCAAGCCCTCTATAACCCATCATCTCCCAGACATCACCTTTTGCTCCCCAGAACTCGCCCCCACAACATCCTGGAGGGTGGTCAGAACCTTAGGCTCTGACCACCTCCCGATCATTATCACCACCAAAACCAGACTCACCCCAGCTAGCCACAAACACACATACACCAATTATAAAAGAGCTAACTGGGAAGCATTCACAAATGAGACAGAACAACACTTCACAACTCTAAACAGTACACCCATCACTAACATCAACAATGCTGTACACATACTCAATAAAACTATCCAAAACGCTGACAAGAAACACATTCCAAGTGGTAACAGAAAAAGACACAACCCCAA